>JAGSMP010000765.1:0-165659 GCA_029286625.1 Parnassius orleans | reverse complement strand
GAAAAGACACGTATTAGTTGCCTTTATTGACTATAGCAAGGCTTTCGATACTTTACGACATGAAACTCTAATTGAAAAGCTTCGAGACAGGTATCAGAGGACCTTTATTAGACTGGAGTAAAATTACCTCTGTAACCGACAATATGTTGTTAGTTGATAATACATTTAGTGATAAAATAAACATTACAGAAGTAACAGCACAGGGATCAGTATTGGGTCCTTTGCATTACCTTGCTTATGTAAATGACCTTAACCACCTTATAACAAAGTGTAAGCTTTATCAATTTGCGGACGCAAAAAAAAGTAGTTTTAATAAAAAAAAATATACACTCTGTAAACACTAGAAACAAACAATAATCTGGTGATACCAGTATCTCAACTTCAGTCAGTAATTCAGTCTTGGGACAATGTTTACGCTATTACAACAAAGTCCCAGAAAATATACAAGGTTTCTCTACGAGTATTACCAAGTTTAAATATTAATTTTATTAAACAAATACTGTATTAAAAGAGTTATTATAATACAATTGAATTTTCATAGGCTGAATGAATGAAACGACAAACCAAGATACCAAGTTTGTCGCATCTAATGTGTTATTGTTTTTACCTTTTGCGAAATTAATGTAATCGGATATGAGATCCAGGCTTACAATAGAAATTGAAATGTACATACATAATCCTTTATTAGTTAATATTTAACGTCGTCCCTTTTGGAAATGAAAGTAGAAAAATATTTTTAGTTAACTGTTTGATTAAATAAGTACTAATATTTTTAAATAATAATAATAAAGGTAAATTAACAACTTTAATTCAGGTAGAAAAGAAAGAAAAAATACTGTTCTAAAGTTATTTTAATCTATACTATGACATGTTCATACAGTGTAGTGGCGGTGTAAGAATATCTACTACCCAATATCGTACCGTGGGTGTCGTAAGAGGCGACAGAGGAAATAGAAACAGGTGATGTGCAGCAGCATCTTCCTGATAACAACTCAAAATAATAATAAATCTGCGGTTGCCAACCCGCCTGCCAACTATTGCAAAATCCCCCCCTATGAGGCAATCTATTTGGGAGGCCTGAAAGTGAAATAAAATTGGATGACCGAAGAGAATACACACACACACACACACACACACACACACACACACACACACACACACACACACACACACACACACACACACACACACACTCATTCACATACACACATACATACATACATACATACACACACACACACACACACACACACACACACATACACACACACACACACACACACACACACAAGTCCAACACACACACATTTTGTTTCGAAAATTTTTATTACATATTGCTATGTTTTCGCAATTTACGTATTTAGACAGTATACCGGAGAAAAATATCATTTTAATATAGCTGTTTCATATACAGATAGATAAGAACTGCTGAACTTTTTTATTAGAAAAGAGGCGAAAAGAGGAAATAACATATTATTCCTCTGGGAGAGCAACCCATCACTTTGCTCGTTTTTCATCCTTTATTTTATAAGAAAATCTTTCCTTTTATACATCATAATATTATGTAACAAAACACGTAACAGTCCACCGGTAGGTATTTACTGTAGCCCATAATACCTGCAACTATGGCAAATATCCCCCATATAAAGGAGATCTATGATCAGCAGTGGTCTTCGATAAGCTATAATGTTGATGATGATGAAGACATTTTGATATCAGCCAGTCTTTATAAAAATCAAAGTTCTCGTAAAGTTAAAATGATTTCCTCTTCTCACTACCATTCTCTGGAGACACCAAAATCCGATTACGTAGTTCAACATTCATCGGGCCATGATTCACTTTGGACATGAAAAATGTACGCATTGGACAGTGATATATTGAGATTGAGAGAGTTAATGCCCTTTGATGAAGCACGTGAAATGTAATACGAAAATTTCTTTCTTCATAATTCAAGAGGGATGTGTGTTATTCGGTTTGTCTTTACTACACTTCCCATTAGATTTAAAAAAAATACATAATTATGTAAACGACAAATATCGAGTGAAATAAAATTAGTTTAGATATTCTCATTTTTGAGAAATGTGAGATGGAAGTGACACCAAATGTTAATATATACTGGTTTCTGATGATGTTTGTGCTGTTAATCTTTTGGCCGCGAGCTAAAAGAGGGGTTAATTTTTATAATTCTGCGTCGTTAGTTGCGTAACAACGACTCCTAGGACAGATTAAAGTGCACGTAAATGAGTTATCTAACGGCCGTCCGAACCGGGGGTGACAGGCCCCGGCTCTGACGGCTAACTCGTATCGTTCGATGTTCTGGGCGGTGAGAACCGCCCAGGGACGCGGGTGTACGGTGTGTACGCGGTGTGGAGGGGTGTGCGGTGCGCCCGTCTGCGAACACGCTGCGTCCCATCCGTTGTTGTTTGTAGCACTAGGTGAATGTGTAGTGTTTATGTGTGACTGGCCGGCGATATTTCGGTCGTCGGCATCTAGCGGAACGGGGGGTTTGATTAGGACGTTACGGGGCCTCTGGAGGCTTTCCGTAACGTTCTGAGTCGGAGCGTATGTGGCTGCATTTACCACTAGCGGGTTGGGATGTGTCTCGGCCTTCTCAAAATAGCGCCGAGACATTTCCTTGAAATACTCAGAGATCGTCGGAAGTTGACAATCTTTGTGTAAGTCGGAGTTTCGCTGGTACCACCGAGCTCCGGTGGCTATACGAATGATTCTATTTTGGACGACTTGGAGGTCGTACAAGTGTCTATGGGCCGCGTGCGCGAAAACTACGCTTGCGTAAGATATGATAGGTCTTATGCATGCTTTGTAAAGGTGGAGCTTGTGTCTTAGGGACAGTTTTCTCTTTCTGTTAACTAGCGGGTGGAGGCGACTAGTGATGATTTTGACACGATTGCGGACATTGCGAATGTGTTTCGCGAATGTCATACCGTGGTCAAATGTGACCCCTAAGTATTTGGCCGTTGATTGCCAGGGGATCTGGCGGCCGTACAGGGTGATCGTACCTAACGATTTCTTGAGATTCTTGTATTGTCGATTAAGAGTGGACATGGTTTGAAAGTATATTGCTACACTTTTTTCAGGATTTACTTCGATTCTCCATAAGCGGAACCAATCGCCTAAGCGGTTGACTGCTGTTTGGAGCATCTCGGTGAGGATTCTCTTATTATGATGGGCGACGTAAAGTGTCGTTTCATTGACGAAAAGAGCAGTATTCACTACTGGGTCCTTCGGGATATCACTCGTGAAGAGTGTGAAGAGTATTGGGGAGAGGACGGATCCCTGTGGGACTCCAGCCTTGAGTAGACGTTTTGTGGAGCGAGTGCCCTCCATTCGATAACGAAAGTAGCGATTGGCAAGAAAAGCTCTGATGATGTGGATGAGCCTATCAGACACGTTGAGTTTATACAGCTTGAAAAGCAAGCCGTCTTGCCAGACTTTGTCATACGCTTTTGCGACATCGAAAAAGAGGGCACCGGTCGAAGTGATTCTACGATTTCTTCTTGGGAGGATTAACCCTTTCAGAATGTATTCTGTAAGGCGATGTAGCTGGTCGGTACACGATTGTTTGGGTCTGAAACCGAACTGCTCGTCTGGAAGAAGTTCATTAGGGAAGATGTATTTACGAAGGCGATTCAATATGAGTCGCTCGTAAGCTTTCCCTAGTGTGCTAAGGAGGCTGATTGGTCTGTAACTAGAGGCTAAGTTTCATGGTTTCCCTGAGGAGAAGCTGGAAAGAAGAGCGTTGAATATGGACCCACTAGGAGGCATACAAGTGGCGGGAGAGAGATTTCAGCACCCTTCTTTATTGCTTCTGTGACTTCGTCGACTGTCACAGGCTCTAAGGGGTCGCCCGCTAGTGGTAGTGCAGACTTACGCTCCACCCCCACTTCGACCTCTGCAAGGTGAGCGGGATCTATCGGTTCGCAAGAGGGAGTACTTTGGCTCTCTAAACTGTCCGCGAGGCATTCGGCCTTTTCAGAGTATTCAAAGGCGAGATCGGGATTTGCTAGTCTAATAAGTGGCGGCATAGGTGAGGATTGTTCTACTTTCAGAGCTCGGGTCAACTGCCAAAAGGCAGTTTGTGATGGCTCGATGTCCGCCAGCAGATTATCTTTATTGTTATCCGTATTGTCTTAGGGCCGCGTTCTTGGCTCTAATCAGCTGTCAAATATCACTCGGAAGCATCATGTGTTGATTGCTCGATACACGAACCCTACGAGAGCATTTTTCAACTGTAGAGGTGAGGTGGGCCGAAAGGGCGCTAATCGCCTCATAGGCCTCCTCTGGTGAGTCTATCTTGGCAGGGATTTTGTCTAAGTGCTGGGAGCTGGTAGACTCGAGTTTGACCTCGAGCTTACGCCAGTCCACGATGGTTTTGGTCTGAAGGACCTCACCTGCGGGCTGGCCCAGCTACATTAGGGCTGGTGTATGGTCCGAGTCGAGTTCTAATATTGTTTCAATCGATGATATCGACAAGCGGACATCTTTGAGTATAGCTACGTCAAAGACGTTTGGTTGGTGACTGGTTGCGAATGGGTAGCGAGTTGGAGTCTCAGGCGCGATAACATTGAAGTTTAGTCGCTCCGTGAGATCGAACAAAACCATACCATTGGGATTGCTTGTACGCGAGTTCCAGGAGGAATGCTTACTGTTGAAATCTCCAGCTATTATTACACTGGAGCCTAGATTGTGTAATTCTACAAAGTCTGATTCAACTACACGTTTGAGTGGCGGTAGATACGCCGATACGATGGTGAGTGGCGGATGGCCAGAGAGAGCTACCTTACATATAGAGACTTCTATGTTGATTAACGGGGAGCATCGATCGGTACGCAGTGCAAGGATCTTTTGTAGTAGATCAAGGTGCCGCCTCTAGGGCTGGGCAACCTATCATTTCTAACTATGGTGTAATTTGTGATCTTAGGGTCGCGATGGCTAGGCTTCAAGAAGGTCTCTTGCAGCAGCATGACGTCTACATCGTGTTTACGCAGGAAGAGCGCGATCTCGTCTTTTTGTCTCTAAGGCCGTTAAAGAACGCGACAGTTATAGAGCGTGGTTTAGTTCTACCTAAAGGTTGTACTGCCATTTTGATTTTTAATTGAGGTAATTACTATGTGCTCAATCGTGGCGTTGAGCTTATCCTGTGGTGTTGGCTCCGCGTAGTTTGCGGGCCAAAGAGGATAATTCAACAACTTTAATGTTGCTGATGAAGCCGCGGACTAGGGAGAAGTCCGCGGCGAAAGAAGATGAACCTTGTGGGAAGGGCTTCGATTTTGGGGCCTGGGAAGACGGCGCTGGCCGTGAGGCGACGAGTGCCGGTGGTTTCACCCAAGCAATGGGTTTTGGCGTGGAGGGAGCGGGAGGGCTAGCACCTTGCTTGGCCACCCCGGCGAATGGGGCGGGCTTGGTGACGATTTGAGGCTCGGAATTGGGCACCGAGAACGGTGCGGGTTTGGGGGCAGGCAGCCGAGAGCTTGACACACTGGCTTGACCCGCGCGACCAGGATGGCTTTTACCTCCGCGCTGCTTCCTTTGCGGCGCTTTGGAACACCGGCGATAATTCGCTAGGTGTCCTCTTCTCGGCAATTGCCGCAGCTCGAGGGTTCAACCGTCTCGGGCGTGCGGGGGCAGTCAGTGCACCTAGGCCTGGCGTAGCAATTTTTGGCCGAGTGGCCGTACAATTGGCATCGGTGGCACTAGCCAACGATGCCCCTATTTCGGGGGGCTTCAACTGCAATCCCCGTGAGGTTGCAGATGCGCCGGACGTTAAAAATCTCCTTGCCTTCCGGAGACAGGTCCAAGATGACAAGGCACAGATCTAAAAATCGTTTCTTATCGGTCTGGTGGTGCATTCTATGCACCTCCCGGACCGGGAGATTTTGGGCCTTTAGGTCGTCTGGAATGTGGACAGTCTCGAGCTCCTTGGGGATGCCTCGGACGACCACGCGCAAGTTACGTTCCTCAGGGAGGGTGTACGTAAGAAAGCTGACTTGTTGGGCGCGCAGGTGGTTTGTCACGCTGCGAAAATCGTCAGTCGTATTTACAAAATTCGAATGCCCTGACCGGCGTTTTGCACCTTTGGGCAGTATAGTTTTTTAGAGTTCAACCAATTGGAAAGGTTGTCCTATTTGTTTTTGTCTTGAACTATGATGGGTGGCGGCGGCTTCTCCCTACGTTCAGCAGGGTATCCATTCGCTGCGGGTTTGGCCGCAGGCTTAGGGGGTTAGCGCGCACCGCGGGGGCAGGCTTTTTTGCCGGAGTGGCGGTGGGGACGAGGGGCCTAGTTAGGCTCGGCTGCCCTTTTGGGGCTACGTGCTTGCGCTATTTGCCCTGGACGAGGGTGAAGCATTCGTGTTCGGCCTTACGCGAGACACGTGAGTCGATCTCCATGTCGGAGCCTGATTCGGCATCCGAGAAGACCGGAGAGGAGCCGCGGGTTGATATCACAGAGGGCGTGGTGGACGCGGCGTCGTAAATTGTGTATATGGACACAGGGGTTGTAGGTCCAGTGCTCGGCGACAGAGGGTCGTCGATCCGCACGGTCAGGCGGTCTATAGGGGGCCAGATACGCTGGGTAGAGGGGCCTGCTAGGAGCGTGGACTCGAGCGCGGGTTCGAGCGCGGGACGGGCATTGCGCTGTGCAAGGAACTCAGCCCAAATGTCGGGGCAGGCACGACTAAAAATTCAGCGAGTTCGTCGGTTGTAAACGACGCCATCTTGTTTACTATGCTAACACAAGCACAGATGTGTATCAAGCTGTGTGTGCCTAAAACAAACGCCTATACACCTAGCGCGTTGGTACGCTAGGGTATGTACCTAGCTGTTACCTAATGCAACAAGCAACATACAAATTAAAAACGATGGCCGCCTCTAAGGCGGCGGGTGTGTTTCACTCTACTTACGGTTGCCAATACCAGTACCAGGAAGGCAGGAAGGAGAGTTACACACAACACACTTTGCACCACAACAAGCGCCCGATTCACATCACAACAACACAGTGAGACCGCTGTCACCCGGGACAGCGTGCTTCGCACACCACAGTGAGAACACCAAGGCAGCAACCAATCACAGAGCACCAAGTAAGGCGATGTATAACCAAAAATAATTTTAATTTTGCGCATGAGCTAAGAGAGTGGAGTGACGGGTGTGAACTCGACCGACACATCCGAAGTCTACAGAGCCCAAGCACAGAATCGTAAATGACCAAACGTTAACTAAGGTACGAACGTAAAAACGTTCACCAGTGGGCTTTAATAGGCTGTAACGGTAATTATTAAAGTTTTTTAAAAGTAATAGAAAGTCGTAGGCTATACACAGCTTTGGTCTTAGGAACAGTTATGAGTCGACCGCCCTGGTTGCGAATATATGAGGTGCTGTTGCCAAACCATAAATTCTAAACCTTGATAATATCTTTCGTTACGGCATTTAATGGTAACAGACCAATTAGAACATTAGGATGATGAATTGGCGTTTTCGAAAGTTTTCTCCCCCGCTACAATAGGATGATTGTGCAAAAAGAAATACCTTTACAGTTTGAAATGGATAAGAAATTGATGAACCGATTTTAAATTAACACACTTTTCGTAGTATCTACCATTTTAT
The DNA here is from genome assembly GCA_029286625.1 of Parnassius orleans. Taxonomy (NCBI): domain Eukaryota; kingdom Metazoa; phylum Arthropoda; class Insecta; order Lepidoptera; family Papilionidae; genus Parnassius; species Parnassius orleans. Next base: position 158,039 of record JAGSMP010000765.1, on the reverse strand, counting down.
TTCGATTTATTTTCCTACACATTTTTCTGTTGAATCCTTATAGGGAAGTATCACAAATATTGTATTACTTACTTTGTATTCTCTATATCTTGGGGTCTTAAAAAACGAATGATAAGTTTTTATTATAAGTAAGTAAAATATAAATGTATTATTGAAATTATTTTCACTTTTTATAGAATAAGCGTGACAAACGAGCACACTGTCCATGTGGTGGAAAGTGGGGGCTGTGACCCATAGACATATATATCTATCCTCGATTAAATATCAAAATGCAGCGAAAAAGGGTCTTCGGTTCTCCGCGTTCAACATACGAAACACAGCAGCTGCTATTTCACGCTGGTATTATGTGAGAGCAGGGTCCTTCCTCGGTCGAGCCGACGTAATCGTGCTACAAACATAATATAGCTTCAGCTTGTCTCTTCCACGTAAAAATCTAATTTGAAATTTCTACACTGCTTAAAAACCTGTGTTATTAATTTGCTTATGGTGGTATTTGTATATTGTGTTCTTTAAATTAAAAACGTTTTCAGGGTAAAGAACATAATATGCAAATACCTGGCAAATATTCACTAACTACTCAACCGTCCACGGTGACTACAGTCCCCAAAAAAATTATTGCCTCACCTGTCCATGGTGACTGTAGTCACCAAACGACATCTTTCGGGTTAAACGTGTACAGCGCAAAAGATAGCTGTTATTAATACAGTAAAAAATTATAGATGGTGCTATTTTAAATTTGTCATCTGTGAGAGTGAATTTTATCTGTATAATAGTAACAAAATATTTATAAAAAGAGTTTTTTTGGCGGGAACTTGATCGGCGGCGGTTTGCTGCTCCTGTATTATTGTTTGAATAATGGTTTGAAGTGGATTTTGATATGTAAAAGTGGTGCGATTTTGTGTATTAAGTGTCTGCGCATGTGAACTATTAGTGGAAACGGTGATACAAGTGCTCTGATGGTGATGTGATTCTCAAGATAAGGTGTCTATCTGCTTAGGCGCCTTGAGATACCATCGCCAACTGTCACCTGTCTGCTGACTCAAGTTGCCGTCAAAATCTCCCAAGGGCTACACAATGTGACGCATCAACATATTGTGAAGCAGTGTACTATGAAGAAAATTATAATAAACCGAATAAAAATACGTAAGACTTGGCCTAAAGGTCTAGATACCAGGCCATAAACTCCAAAAAAAAATATTTATAAAAAAAGTGAAAATAAAATTACGCCATTTTTGTTTGTGGACTGTTAAAGTGTGAGAAATTAGATCAAAAATGTGATAACTATCTGTTTTTATACGTCATTTCTAATGTTATTGTATATCAAACTGATTGTGAAGATATTTTCTTTAGAAAATATGTATCATTACGACAATTCCAAAACATTTACATATAATAATTTAGCTCGACATTTTAATCACTATATGCGATCATCGTTTATTGATTATATGTTGTTTAAAAGGTATTCTAATCAGTTTTTTGTGTTAAATTAATGCTAAATATTAAAAAATGCTTCACTATTAACACGTTGAGAGCCGTTTATAAACGAAATATTTGTTGAGATATGCCTAGAAATTATTAAAGCTTATTTTTATTTATTTATCTACTTATTTATTAAAATTATATTGAGTAAACATTATATACATATGTATATTGAGTATATAAGATATTATTGATATTGGTGTCATTTTAAAGGGAATATCATGTTCTATTATAATATAAAATAATTGTCTCCAGTAAATATTATACTTTTCTTGTAAAACTCGAAATAAAAAATAAATACGATTTTTTTTATATTTCCATATTTAAGCTTTATTTTCAGTCCTTATTTTTAATTTGACCTATTTTCTTTTAACATAATTAAATTTTGAATTTTTTGAGTCTTTTGAGGATATTTTTTATTTGAATGTAGCTAACGTAGTTTTTCAGTGATAATCGTTTTTGTTGAGACAGTCTAGCGCGGTCGTAAAAAAATAGTGACATTTAATGCGCGGACAGGTGAGGCGAGAATCACTCGCGGGGGGTGGACGGTTCAATGGCTAACAAGGCATTATTTTTTTATGGATTTTATATAAATTTTAACAATTTTATGTTTAATTTTTACTTTTAATTCGTTTTTACTAAGGAGTTTATAGAGACTTTTTTGAATGTCAACATTTTTTGTATGATATTTTTGTTAACTTAACAGAATTTTTTTTTTTCAAACTAGGTGTGCCTACAATACAATAATTATTAGTTACAATTTTAAGTACTATGTACAACTAAAATAAATTTTAAAAGTAACCAACAGAACCAGAATATTATTTTTGAGCATCTTAGCATGCGTTGTAGTTTGACGCAGCAAAAGTTTTTGGAAGGCTAAGGCTTCATTATCAAAGTCTTTCAAAAAGATCTAGATCGCTTTTTCAATCGGTTTTTTAAAATAAATTACATATCTAAATCTCACTAAATATCATAAAGTATTCACCAAAATATAAATATCATCAAGTATGACTACTCAATGTGCAATGTCAATTTAACAGAAGTAAAGGACTTTGTAACACATCAAGATTCGAAACTATTTTGAGACCATAAGCGTTGTTTAGATATGGAGTAACATGCGAGCAAGGTCGTATGTCAAAGCAATATCGTGCCTTGCACAAGCATTCTGTGTCAAGCTTATTATAACATTTTAAATCGATATATTTTTTCCTATACGATATAACGAGCACACAGTCCACTTAATGGTAAGTGGATGCTGTGGCCCACAGAAATCTACGTTGTCACCGCTAAGGACTATGATGGAATGCCTCATTTCCAGTAAAAGGGTATCCGGTTCTCTACATTCCTCATACGAAACACAGCATTAAGCTACTATTTCACGCTGGTATTCTGTGAGAGCGTAGTCACCCTTTCAACGTGTTCTTCTCTCATAGTGATGTAGAGGTCATCACTGTTTATATTTTATTTATATTTTTGACCTGATTTGGGGTACCCAAAATCGTGTACTTAGTTTTTTTTTTCTAATTAAAAACCAAAGAATTATGTTTAGACCATCATACTGTGCGCTCTTAGTCATCACATAATTTGTAAATGGCAAAATGAACATCAGTTAACTTGAAAATATAATTTTATATATATATATATATATATATATGTGTGTGTGTGTGTGTGTGTGTGTGTATGTGTGTGTGTTCTAAAGTTGTACCTATAGTGATTTGCAGTTACATATAAACGAAGAAAATAGTAAAAGGGAAAGAAGGACGGGCGGCCGCCGAAGCGATGTGCGGGCAATTGCGCCTGCCCCAAGGAGTGGTAAGCGGGATGGTAAGGTGATCAGTAATGTTGTCCACTCGTTGTAAACTACTTTCACAAAGATGTTTTCAATTTACTTTACCTGATATAAAACTTTCATTTCAGTTAACTACTTTCACAAAAATGTTTACAATTTACGTCACCTGATATAAAGTCTCTTATGACCAAATATTTTCAATTTACGTTGGTTCGTTAAAGGAACCAACTTCGTTTACTCGAATTTTGCCAAGTAAAATTTTTTTTCGCCGATTTCGGTCGAAACGAAGTTCGGTCGCCGACGTTAGTACTAATAGTAAGCAAACTATCATTGAGTCGAATATATATTATCTTCTTCTTCGAGATCGTAAATGTTATTTATATATTTGCTTTTTGAACCACCTGTGTAACTCTTGCAGTGTTTTTGCGTTTACAAACAAGGTGTGAAAATTACATAGATTGATAAGTACATATTTTATTTATGGTTCTAAATCTGAATTACACATAATAGCAATACACAACAAGTACAGTTCAGCCATAACATAATTCGTTATGTGTTACACCAAACACTCATGAACATAGACCACAACGCACTCGAGTTAACTGCTGTGGTTTATTAAACGCCTTTCTAATGACTCATCAATACGTCAAGCAGCCATTCTATATGTCGCCTTTAATGGTTTCTAGTTCATTTCAATCTAAAAGAAACTAATAGTATATTAAGTAATGAAAAGAAAGATTTGTTTTCAATAAATATACAATACATAGGCTCGCCATTTTGCAGGGATCGTACTTTAGTAAGCTTTTCGTCTCATATACCTGAGAAGAAAATGACGTGTGAAATGAATGATGAACCTAAAGCATTTGACGTATACTCGTAATTTCATTATGAATATACCTTAAAAAGTTAAAGTTAAAGCGTAGATTGAATAATTGATAGTAGAGCAGACCGAACTCCGTTTTTCTATTCTGTTTTGATTTAACAAATAATCTAGTAATAGAATCATTAGAGATGGTATCGATTCTACAGATTTTTTTCGTTACGCACAAAACCTTACTATTAACTTCAAACCTAATGCTAAATGTTTTTTTTACTATTAACAATAATAATTTCTTCCAGACTGTGTTTTGTTCCAGGCGGCCAGTTTCAACGGAGCCAGGATTATAGTGCTCGGCTATATGTGGGAACAAAAGTGCAATCTTTATTCCCTCACTCTCACAGGCCGTTGGGATGGTAATCCGACACAACCGGCGAGAGATCAGGCGCAGGACCAGCGGCTACACGTACTATACGAGGCGCAGAAGTGGAATACCGCCAACTTCCTGACTTAGTAATGCTCCTGAAAATGTCTTAACAGAAAAACCCAATAACTGATTTTACCCCGAACCGGTATTTGAACCTCATGATCAGCAATCGCGTACTAGTAAATTAATAGACCAATGAGTCAGACGTTACTATTACTTGATGACTCTGTAGACGTTGTTCTGCTGATTTCGGTAGGTGGCACGAAAAATATAGCTCTGAATTTAGTCCGGACTTTTCAGTGAAATATATTATTTATTAATAATGTGAGCACAGCTCCACTGGGTCCAGATTTTGTGCTTTTCTAAATCTACATATTATACTATGAATATGATTTATTTTGATCCATAATTATTACATTTGTTTCTCACTTGACTACAGCGTTGCTCGGATCCATGGTCGTACAGCTATGACCGTCGTTTTGACAAAACAAATACATAACATACGCACTAACTATTATCACATGAGTAAAGAAATACGGTACGGTTTCTTTACTCATGTGCTATAATATAGAATAAAGATTCTTAATTGCTACCACATAAAATATATTTCCTGATTTTAAAGTTCTTACTGAGGAAAATAATACCAATTAAAGTTATTAAACTAGCTATCAAAGAGTACCAGTGAGAATGTTCTAGCAATTTTAGTTTTGCTGGTTGCATTAGTGTCTGACTAATAGAATTTATTATAGTACTTGACTTTGCTCTCGGTTTATAGGAAAGGAAGGGAACGTTATTAAGAATTGTTTTACGCAAAATGATTTTTCTAATTTATATAAATGCTATTTTTTATAATATACAACGTACGTTGACTAATTATTAGGTCCTTTCATATGAAAATAGCGTTTTGTCGTACTGACCACTTTCATCTGAAATATCTCCTCTTTGGTTAAGAATTCAAAATTCAAATTTATAAATTCATTTAGCTGGTACATTTGGGTTTTGAAAACAATCATTCATTTGTTTTTTCCTCATTATTTTATTCTTTAGCGTTGCTTATTACCGCACAATGGAAAACATGAAATATCGGTATATTTACGAGCACGAGTTCTACCGTGGCACCACAGCTATAGTGCTGCAGAAACAGCTCGAAGGATTAATGATGTGTCGCAAAAGAAAGCACGGTACGTTTTTGGTTTCAACGTTTTCGTTCTGGAAATTTCGACCTTCAGAACCAACCCCGTGGACGGCCGGAGACCAAAGTGGAAAATGAAGAATTAAAGGCTATTATGGAGACCCAGCCAAATCCTGCCCTAAACGAAAATTGACTCAGAAAAACATACTTGTGAGTGTTTGGTGGACTAGCGCCGGTGTCGTTCGCTACAGCTTTCTAAAATCTGGCCAAACGATTACGGCAGATATCTATTATCAGCAACTGCAAACCATGAAGGAAGAACTAGCTGCTAAACAACCGAGATTGGTCAATCGCTCTAGGCCACTGCTGCTCCACGACAACGCAAGACCACACACTGCACAACAAACAACCACTAAGTTAGATGAGCTACAATTGGAATGTCTGCGACATGCACCGTACTCCCCGGACCTTGCTCCAACAGATTACCATTTTTTCCGGAATTTGGACAACTTCTTACAAGGAAAAAAATTCAACTCCGATGCGGCAGTCCAAACCACCTTCAAAGAGTTTATTGATTCTCGCCCCCATGGTTTTTTTAGTAAAGGGATCAATGAACTACCTATGAGATGGCAAAAGTGCATAGATAACAACGGTACATACTTTGATTAACTAAATATATTTTACAAAAAAAAAATTGACTATATTCCTCCCGTACAAAACGCCAATTTCATATATAAGGACCTAATATATACGTTGAAATCAATGAAAATTCAAATTCAAAAGTTGTTTTGCCTTCGCTGCAAGAAGTATTCGAAAGTTACAATTTTTTTCAAAGGTACGAGATGTGAAAAGGATGACTATGTATCATTATGATTTCTTATATTTGTGCAAATTCTACTTATGAAATGAAAATAAATTTACAGATCTTCTTTTAGACAATCTTAACTCCATAAACTCTAAAATACAATTCACAATGGGGTTAGAGGCAAATAATACTTTAGCTTTCCCAGATGTTTTACTAATCTGAAATCCTGATGACACCGTTAGTCACACTATGTTTAGGAAAGATACCCATATCAACCGATATTTAAATGATGAATCTCACCTCTTTGTTTCAGAGAGATCAAGTGGACTGTGACAGAAAACATCTGGCCGCCGAGCTTCAGCACGTCAAGCAAGTATTGCAAGACCACAAGCTTCGGATCCCGCGCTAACGTCACAGCGAATGAGTGAACCCGGCCACAGTCGAACGTATGCCTGTTGTACTACCTTATCTCAGAGGAATCACAGACAAGATTGGCTACATCTTGAAGCGAGCTTTCATTAAAACGGATTTCGGCAAGCCGCCGAAAAATATTTGTCAATTTTTACCATCCGTCAATTGTAATATCCCTTTACAAGACGCAGTAGTGCTCGAATGTGGTCTCTCTTACATAGGCCAAACAAAAAGATCTATAAAAACCCACGTAAAAGAACACATAGCTGACGTGAAGCACCGACACTCCGGGAAGTCTACAATCTGTGATCATGTTCAAGATCGTCCCCGCCATTACATCAGGTCTGTTAGACCACAAATGCTCGTAAAAGAACACTGATTCCTACTAAAGATGATTAACGAGGCTATTGAAATTTAAAAAAAACATCCTAATTTCAATATAGAAGATTTTGAGTGCTAAAATTTGCTTGAGATTCTATAATTATAAAATTAAATCCAAATCCAAGCATACCACTGAAGGATTCAAGACGTCAAACACCTTAGCACCCATAGTGACGTTGGGCCATGACTATATGGGTGCATGAATTAAAAAGTTAAAATTAAACGCGATGAAATTCGTAAAATTAGTTTCATTTCATACAATGTACCATTTTTAAATCTACATATTATACTATGAATATGATTTATTTTGATCCATAATTATTACATTTGTTTCTCACTTGACTACAGCGTTGCTTGGATCCATAATCGTACAGCTATCGTATAACCATCGTTTTGACAAAACAAATACATAACATACGCACTAACTATTATCACATGAGTAAAGAAATACGGTACGGTTTCTTGTCCTTTAATATAGAATAAAGATTCTTAATTGCTAGAACATTAAAAATATTTCCTGATTTCAAAGTTCTTACTGAGAAAAATAATACCAATTAAAGTTATTAAACTAGCTATCAAAGAGTACCAGTGAGAATGTTCTAGCAATTTTAGTTTTGCTGGTTGCATTAATGTCTGACTAATAGAATTTATTATAGTACTTGACTTTGCTCTCGGTTTATAGGAAAGGAAGGGAACGTTATTAAGACTTGTTTTACGCAAAATGATTTTTCTAATTTATATAAATGTTATTTTTTATAATATACAACGTACATTGACTAATTATTAGATCCTTACATATGAAATTAGCGTTTTGTCGTACTGACCACTTTGATCTGAAATATCTCCTCTTTGGTTAAGAATTCCAAATTCAAATTTATAAATTCATTTAGCTGGTACATTTGAGTTTTGAAAACAATCATTTTTAACAACGCATTGTTAACAAGTCTACAGCTTGGCGCAGGCTACATCGACCTACCTCGTCTTAGCTTTTAATTGAATACCATCCAGTGGAGTCATGCTGAAATGCCACACTTTATATCCCATGCATTGGTGACTTTAACCATCGTACTTGATGAAGAAAGTGAGAGAAGAGAAGATAACGGCTGTTCTAAAGTTGTACCTATAGTGATTGGCGGTTACATATAAAAGAAGAAAATAGTAGAAAGAGAAAGAAGGACGGGCGGCCGCCGAAGCGATGTGCGGGCAATTGCGCCTGCGCATCGAAGCGCTTAGACAACACAGGGCTGACTAGTTGGAAACGCTGCCCCAAGGAGTGGTAAGCGGTATGGTAAGGTGATCAGTAGTGTTGTCCACTCGTTGTAAACTACTTTCACAAAAATGTTTTCAATTTACTTCACCTGATATAAAGCTTTCATTTCACTACTTTACTTCGATTTGAGTTGGTGTTGAGCCGATACTGTGTGCAATGGCCTTTAATGTGAGCGGTTAGCGAGACTTTGATGAGTCGACAATAAAGCCCAACCTCTTCGCTTCCTGTTCGAAATGTGCAAAATTTTTAATGAGATTGAGAATTGGTAGCTTCACAATCCTGTGGCAATGCATGCTAATATTTTTTAATTATTTTATGTACGTGGCGTGGAAAATTGTTACTGTTTCTTATAACCAAATATTATAATCATTTATTTGTTTTTTCCTCATTATTTTATTCTTTAGCGTGGCTTATTACCGCACAATGGAAAACATGAAATATCGGTATATTTACGAGTATGAGTTCTACCGTGGTACCAGTGCTGCAGAAACAGCTCGAAGGATTAATGATGTGTACGGCGCTGGTGTCGCAAAAGAAAGCGCGGTATGTTTTTGGTTTCAACGTTTTCGTTCTGGAAATTTCGACCTTCAGAACCAACCACGTGGACGGCCGGAGACCAAAGTGGAAAATGAAGAATTAAAGGCTATTGTGGAAGCGGATCCATCACAAAGCACTTCAGAGATAGCTGCAGGCTTTGGGGTAAGTGATAAAACTGTATTAATCCACTTGAAGCAAATCGGGAAAGTAAAAAAACTTGAACGATGGGTACCTCCTGAATTGAGTGAATCGAACTTGCAAACACGCGTTGACTGCTGTGTTACTTTGCTCAACCGACACAATAACGAAGGGATTTTAAATCGAATCTTTACTTGTGATGAAAAGTGGATACTGTACGATAATCGGAAGTGCTCGTCGCAATGACTGAACCCTGGAGACCCAGCCAAATCCTGCCCTAAACGAAAATTGACTCAGAAAAAGTTACTTATGAGTATTTGGTGGATTAGCGCCGGTGTCGTTCACTACAGCTTTCTTAAATCTGGCCAAACGATTACGATAGATATCTATTATCAGCAACTGCAAACCATGAAGGAGCTGCTAAACAACCGAGATTGGTCAATCGCTCTAGGCCACTGCTGCTTCACGACAACGTAAGATCACACACTGCACAACAAACAACTACTAAGTTAGACGAGCTACAATTGGAATGTCTGCGACATGCACCGTACTCCCCGGACCTTGCTCCAACAGATTACAATTTTTTCCGGAATTCGGACAACTTCTAACAAGGAAAAAAATTCAACACCGATGCAGCAGTCCAAACCGCCTTCAAAGAGTTTATTGATTCTCGCCCCTATGGTTCTTTTAGTAAAGGGATCAATGAACTACCTATGAGATGACAAAAGTGCATAGATAACAACGGTGTATACTTTGATTAATTAAATATATTTTACAAAAAAAAATTGACTTTATATTCCTCCCGTACAAAACGCCAATTTCATATGTAAGGACCTAATATATACATTGAAATCAATGAAAATTCAAAGTGAAAAGTTGTTTTGCCTTCGCTGCAATAAGTGTTCGAAAGTTACAATTTTTTTCAAAGGTACGAGATGTGAAAAGGATGACTATGTATCATTATGATTTCTTATATTTGTGCAAATTCTACTTATGAAATGAAAATAAATTTACAGATCTTCTTTTAGACAATCTTAACTCCATAAACTCTAAAATACAATTCACAATGGGGTTAGAGGCAAATAATACTTTAGCTAGATGTTTTACTAATCTGAAATCCTGATGACACTGTTAGTCACACTATGTTTAGGAAAGATACCCATATCAACCGATATTTAAATGATGAATCTCACCTCTTTGTTTCAGAGAGATCAAGTGGACTGTGACAGAAAACATCTGGCCGCCGAGCTTCAGCACGTCAAGCAAGTATTGCAAGACCACAAGCTTCGGATCCCGCGCTAACGTCACAGCGAATGAGTGAACCCGGCCACAGTCGAACGTATGCCTGTTGTACTACCTTATCTCAGAGGAATCACAGACAAGATTGGCTACATCTTGAAGCGAGCTTTCATTAAAACGGATTTCGGCAAGCCGCCGAAAAATATTTGTCAATTTTTACCATCCGTCAATTGTAATATCCCTTTACAAGACGCAGTAGTGCTCGAATGTGGTCTCTCTTACATAGGCCAAACAAAAAGATCTATAAAAACCCACGTAAAAGAACACATAGCTGACGTGAAGCACCGACACTCCGGGAAGTCTACAATCTGTGATCATGTTCAAGATCGTCCCCGCCATTACATCAGGTCTGTTAGACCACAAATGCTCGTAAAAGAACACTGATTCCTACTAAAGATGATTAACGAGGCTATTGAAATTTAAAAAAAACATCCTAATTTCAATATAGAAGATTTTGAGTGCTAACATTTGCTTGAGATTCTATAATTATAAAATTAAATCCAAATCCAAGCATACCACTGAAGGATTCAAGACGTCAAACACCTTAGCACCCATAGTGACGTTGGGCCATGACTATATGGGTGCATGAATTAAAAAGTTAAAATTAAACGCGATGAAATTCGTAAAATTAGTTTCATTTCATACAATGTACCATTTTTTAAATATAGAGGAAAATTACAAGCAATGAGACAGTTCTAAAGTTATTGTACAGAACTTAAACTCTCTTTTTATAAATCGCAAAATTTGCAATCCAAAAAATATTGAACAGAAAATTCAATACTTGAAATTTCTCCCATTGGAGGAAAGTTTCAAATGGTCGATATATGTGTTTATTAAAAATTGGTTTAAAATAAATATTGGCCACATTTTAACACACTTTTATTAGATTTACTTGTATGTTTTTATAACAAAATGGAATTTCACAATTATACGTCTGAATAATCTGTTTAGCAGACGTGGGAATACCATAAGACATTATTGATTACCCTTTGTAACCCTTGGTTGAAGATGTAGCAATAGCAATAAAGGATAAATAAAACAATAAAATTATTGGACGGAACATTTCTGCGCAATAATTCAGAAATGTTTCAACTCAAAAAACAGAGTTCTTAAGATTTCAAAGATAAATACATTTTTCTTGTGGCAGAAACCCTATTATATCATATAGGGTTTCTGCCACAAGAAATTATACGTAGGTTACTTTTTATTTATAAGTCTTTTAACACCTGTAAATAAACCGAAGAAAGAACCATCATTATTTTGGTCAGTTTGTAGGTTGGATCATTTCTTTAAAACACGGTTCAATTATGAGAGCCGATGAAATTTAACAATACAATAATTTCATGACTATGACCTAGTATTGTTACTGATATTGTGATAGCTCATTATTAATACGTGTTGTTTAAGTTATTTACTCTAATATTATTTAAAATTAGGTACATGAAATAATAACAAATGTAACTCAAAAGAAAACATGCTAAATAAGAGAATTTCAGTAAATCTTATCCTTCCAAAATCTTAACATTGCAAAGTTACTTGAACGCTTCCCTCAGCACTAACTGCTCAAGTTTTGTAATAAACCTTGTTAATTATGGGGACAAACACAGCGTACCTGAAGATGTCTTCAACTTATTTACATTGAACCTGTGAATAGAGTTAAGAATTAAATATTGGACAAAAATACCTTTATCATCATCATTCATGTCTTACCAGGTTGTCACTTCATCAAGTGGGTGGACTCCATAACAATACCTTGCCGTTATGCAATTATTTTTACCATATCATAATCATTATCTTCCATGTCAAGTGTTTAGGATAATATATTCTCTATCCTGTGTTATTATCAAAGGAATAATATATAAATAATGACATACAGGAAGTCGATGGATGCAAATGGTTCAGGATTTGGTGTTTCTTGGGGGAGGCCTATGTTCAGCAGTGGACTTGTGAAGGGAAAGAAAGAAAGAAAGAAAGAAAGAAAGAAATTTATTTGCACAGAATACAGGTGGTACCAGATTTAACAGTGGTGCATAGTTCAAGCTATATTCTGCCTTTAATAGGCATGCAAATATTTATAATTATATAAAACAATTAAAATACAATTATATTACATACAAAAATGTCAAGTTATATTATTATTTAGCATATTTATTATTATTAAATTACATTATATTTAATTTTACAAATAATCATATACATTAGTTTTATGTTGCATGACCTCTTGTATCGTATAAAAACACTTATCCACTAGCCATTTTTTTAACTTAATTTTAAAATATTTAAATGGAAGTTCCCGTAGACTCTTAGGCAGTTTATTAAAAACTGATATGCACATATGATATACATTCCGTTTATTCAAAGCTGTTCTACAAGATGGAATCATTATTTTAGTAGGATCTCTTGGTCTGTATTTAGTAACATGATCCCCTTTAAATTTAAAAAAATCGTTATACTTCCTTACAAAGACTGATACCTCAAGAACGTACATACGGAACATACGGGATGTAATAATAATGATGAAAGCTTAATTACAATGCCGTAAATGCCCCTTCGAAATGAATCCTGAAAAAATGTTTGAAACCAGAGCTGAAACGATACGGAAAATTAAAACCTATTTTAAAAACTGAATGAAGATTTGAAACTTGTTTTCAATCTCTGGGCAGAAGTACACAACCAAACAATGGCTCGTAACTGGATTTCAAAAGCTGCTTTATTGTCAAAACGGCCAGACCCCACATCAATCATATTGGTGCAACTAAACGATGACCCGGGTAGGACCACGCTCTCAAAGAATACCAGCGTGAAACAGCGAAATAATGCTGCTGTGAGTTCATATGGTGAGTGTTGAGAACTGGACACCCTTTTTACTGGTAACAAGGCATTGCATCTTAGTCTTCAGGAATAACAACGCATCTGCAGTTTGATTCTTAATCAATGATAGATTTAAGTGTCTCATAACATTCACTCACCATATCATAGTCCTATGTGCTTGTTTATTCTATATATACTCGTATATCCATATACGAGTATATATAGAGTATTCGTTCCTGTTTCGAGTAGGTACTAAAAAGCCTATTATAGTTCCTGCGATGTGCCTTTATGGTGTAGCACTCAAGAGAGTGTCCCAATTTAAATACCTTGGCCACATAGTTAATGAAAATTTAGATGATGACGATGATATAAAGAGGCAGCGAAGAGCGTTGTCGGTCCAGTGCAACATGCTGGCCCGCAGGTTTGCACGTTGTACGAGAGAAGTAAAAATTACTCTTTTCAAGGCGTTTTGCCAATCATTCTACACGTGCAGCCTGTGGGTTAGATATAGTTAGCGGGCCTACAATGTTCTTCGTGTGCAATATAATAACGCATTTAGGGTGCTGTTGGGGCTTCAACGATTCTGTAGTGCGTCAGGCATGTTTGCTGAAGCGGTAACGGACAGCTTTCAAGCTGTTCTGCGAAAAAGAACAGCATCCCTGATGCGCAGGCTTCGGGAGAGCACAAACAGCATCCTGAGGGTTATTGTGGAGAAACCAAGACTGCCCGTTCCTGCAGCACTGGACACGTATACACTGCTGCGGGTCTGGTGCAGTGGGAAGTGGGCAGAGGTACATATATGAATTAATTTAGTTATAATTAGTTAATGTTGTACTAACATATTTTAGTTTATAAATTACTTACTAACCCATATGGATCATGTTCAGAAATAAATGATTATTACATAAACATAATACATAAACACTCACGACTGTCACCCAGAGGGGTAGGCAGAGACTACGGACTTCCACTTGGCACGATCCTGGCACACCTCTCTCGCCTCCTTTACATCCATATATCTACGCATACACGCTCGTCGGTTAAGGGTACTCCTAATCTGGCCCATTTCCAATATATCGCCAATTTGGTCGATAAACCTTCGTCTAGGGCGTCCCTTTCCGACTCTGCCGTTCACTTCTGCAGCATAAATTTGCTTTGTCACTCTTTCTTTGTTCATTCTTTCTACATGACCAAACGACCGAAGCATTCCTTTCTTAATCCTGGTCACAACGTCATCTTGCAAACCACACTTTTCTCTTATCACACTATTTCTCACCCTGTCATTCAGATTCAGCCCTAGCATTCTCCTAATGACCGCATTTCTACAGCATTTATTCTATTCTCATGCTTCTTCTGCCAGACCCAACTTTCACTACCATACATTAAAGTAGGGACTAACACAGCATTGCGAATTGCCAAACGTGCCTTTTTTGACACATTCTGACTCTTCACAATAGCATGTAGAGCCCCATTCACTCTATTTCCTGCGTTCACTCGTCGTTCTATATCCTTATCATATCTACCATCCCTACTAAATAAACATCCCAAATATACAAACTCATCCACTTGCTCAATCAACTCCCTTCTATTCTTATTTCACATAACGTTTTACTTTCTCTTTCAAAACCATCACTTTGTCTTACTTGCGTTCACTTTCATACCTCTTTCTTTTAATGATCGGTTCATTAAAGTAACCATCATTGCAACTCGGCCGCCGACGATGCAAATATGACTTGATCATCGGCGTACAAAAGGCATTTGACGGTTAACTCACCCATTCTCAACCCACATTCTTCAACTTTCAAAGTTTGCAAACAACAGTCCATAAATAGGTTAAACAGCCAGGGGAAGCTACAGCCCTGTCTGACACCTTTTGGATGCCAAACCAGTCCGAGTAGACCCTGTTGATCCTGACACAAGCACTAGAGTCCCTATAAAGAGACTTCAATGCCTGTATCAAACCAGCGCTCAAACCAAATGAGTTAAGTGTTTGCCATAACACATTCCTGTCCACTCTGTCACAAGCCTTTTCCAAGTCCATGAAAGCACAAAAACTTTCTGGTTTTGGCCAAAACTTTCTCCGCAATCATGCGCATGGAAAATACTTGATCCGTACACCCCATTCCCTTTCTAAATCCAGCTTGCACATCCCAAATTTTTCCATCAGTTTCTTCCATAACTCTTTCAATTAATACCTTAGCATACAGTTTACCCACAATGCTAAGCAAGCTGATACCACGGTAGTTTTTACAGTCCTGCTGTGACCCTTTTCCTTTATATATTGGGACTATAACGGCTTTGCACCAGTCTTCCGGTACCCGCTTCAGTTCCCAACATAAATTAAACAAGGTGTACAGCAGGCCTGCCACCACTCCCTCTCCAGCCCTTAGCATTTCGAGTGATACTCTATCATATCCGGCTGCCTTACCTGCTTTCATGCTTTTCATTGCTTTCATTATTTCATCTACACTTATCTCCCTACCTCTCCACTTCTTTCGGAATTTCTTTTCACTTAATTCAGACGACCCTTCACACATAAACACGCTTTCAAAGTATTCCTTCCATCTCTTTAAATTCGAAACTTCATCATTCAGCATACAGCCATTCTCGTCTCGTATAGCATTCATTCTAGGCTGTTTTGAATTTCCCCTAGCAGCTCTTACGAGTTTCCAGAACATTTTAATATTTGCCTGGAAGTTATCAGATATCCTTCTATCATTCTTATCCGTTCTTTCTTGCTTTTTCTTTTAACAACTTCTTTTACTCTCTTATTTATAAGTCTAAAATCTGCCTTTTTTCTTTCAATCTCATCATTCATACCGCCAGAATTGCCAGCTTTGGTTGCCAGTAAATCTAGCCATGCTCTCTTCTTTGCTTCAACTTCCATCCGAATCTCATCATCCCACCACAACGTATTATTTTTCCTTTCATTCGTTCTCTTACTTACACCACATACTTCGGTGGCTGCATCCACCAAAACTTTCTTAACATTATTCCATACAGTCTTCAGGTCCAAATCATTCATACATATTTCATTCAAACCATTTATATTCTCCCTCAGTCTACATTTATACTTCTCTTTCACACCTTCATCTTGTAACCTCTCTGTTCTTATACGCTGTAACGCAGTGGTAGACACAGATGTCCGATGCCGCCAACGCCTGAATAGACCATTAATTCGGCATAAGACCAGGTAATGATCTGTCCCTACGTTGGATCCCCGGTAAACTCTTGTATCTACCACTGCGCTCCGCATTCTTTCATCCACAATTATGAAATCTATCATGCTTCTATCATTACCTCTTTCCCATGTATACATGTGAATCCTCTTATGGCGAAAGAAAGTATTCGTCACAAAAAGATTCTTTTCCTTACATACGGCGAGGAGGTCTTCACCATTCTCATTTACACTTTCATCACCAAACATTCCTAATATCCTTTCATAACCAGACCTCTTCACCCCAACCCTTCCATTAAAATCTCCTAACATAATGATATTTTCATTTCCTTACATTTCATCAACACCATCCTTACCATGTCCCAAAACTGCTCTCGGATATAAGTGGGCTTAGACATGTCTGGGGCGTACACCTAACACAAACAACTTCTTTAAGCCCACTTTCATTCGTATCCACAGCAGCCTTGAGCTTACATTCATACTCTTTCACACATTGACCCATTCTTTCTGAAAGGATGACACCGACTCCCTGGCATGCCTGCTCGGTCTCGTCTACACCAGACCAGTAAGCGGTATACATGCCATGTGCAGTGGCATCCTTTCCCTTACGTTTTTTCTCATTTACACATAACACATCTATTCCTCTATCATTCATCATTTCGCATATTTCATCCATCTTATCATTCATTGCTCCACATACATTCAGCGTAGCCAGACGGGCCTCCGCAATCCACTTTTCGCCCCTCCGGGAGACAGAACGTGACGGGTGGCGAACCTCGTCGCCGGTTTTACTCCCGGAGATTCTTCGCACCCCTGCCCCATTAAAGGAGCGCCGGGAACACGGGGCCATTCCTTTAATGTGTTGGCTCATGGTGCGATCTAAGGGGGTGGTAGATTTTACGCCGCTACCATACGGCGAGGAGCCGAGTCTATCCTTTCGGCTTTGTCGGTCGTTTAGCACCACCCGGGGGACACGTGTAGGGTGGGCCTAGGGTTAGGTGGTCGAAGCCTACGGACGCGAGCGACTCATCCCTAAATGATTATTATTATTATTATATAAAAAATCAAAAAGTAATATGAAAAAGGAAAAGGAAAATGGGAAAAAACTTCGTTTACGTGAATGTTATTGCGTTATAAAACTAGAAAGGACTTAAAAAGGGATTTTAACGCGGCCATTAGTTATTATAAATTGTCGGTACGTTATTTCCGTCCTTTTATGAATACAGGATAATCCATCATATTTCATTGTTTCGCAGGAAATTTAACCTGTTATACTTTCCTTTTATACGATTTGTTATACATTGAAAAGGACTTATTTATTAACGTATTAAGTAGTAACTAAACATTTATATAATCGCTCGTGATAGCTTCGAGGCGGGTGCCTGCCTTAAATTTGTCCGCGGGCAACCTGAGTTAATACTCCGGGTATACCGGTGTTAGTTTTAATATACCGGCACAGCTGAAATTTTAATTTAATTGTGTTTCAGATTTAGCTGTATAAGATTTTTTTACGTATACTGCTGTAAGTAATTATCGTACAGAACTGTGCAGGTTAGTAAAATAAAATATTTGGAGGTTTATGTTAAGCTCACCATCTCGCTTTGGAGTTGCGTAATTTTCACTACCCTACTATCCTTAAAGGCGGTGCTAAGACAGAGTATATTAAAGAATTAAAGCCTCTACTTCAGAAGCTATTATGTGGAAAATATTTGGTTCATTTTCAGTTTTTGAAGTCGGATTTTACTTTTTATTAAATGTTTAATTTTTAACCCCTATGAGTGAACGAAGGAATATCACAAGTTCAAGGTAATAACTAAAATCTCGTAGTGTAATTATAAGACAGTGCTTGACTACAATCGCACCCAGTTAGTGGCGATGCAACTCTAGATGGATAGTTAGATTAAAAACATCACCGCTTTATTGACAATCAATCTGACATGACCGGAGAGAGATCAGGCCTAGGCCCTTTGTTTTTTTACATGGGGAAATGCCTACGCATAGAAATTCGTAGACAAATTCGTGGAATTAAAGTAAATATTGTCATAATACTAATATAGAAAGAATCAGATAGGAAACTATTCATTTGTCATCATCATCAGCGTGTGCGCAGGCACAGATGCACTCTTTATTCCTTCACTCTTATAATCCGATGGGATCGCATTCCAACACGATCGAAGAGTATCATAAAGAAAAGTTAGAAGAATACGAGGTCCAGGACCATCGGCATTATGTGATTTCTACGGTATTTCTATGGGTGAAACACCAACTTGCCGAAGCCGGGTTGCTACTGAGAATTCCTTGGTAGTCAATTTAATTGACTAGATTTGAAAAGTAATTTAAATGACTCTATTTTTATTAAATTCATACTTCAGGGGTGGTTCCATATAAATTTGAAGAAAATATTCCAACGTTAAGAGTGCTTTACGTGCTGTCATGCATGCGTGATAGTTGATTGTATTGATTGATGCGAATGATATGCAAACTACGTGCTGCCGGTTGATTCAATTCATTTAATTTTTCATCCTCCAAGCTACGACAGACATGCACGCGTCATTGGATTGCCATGTCATGCAATTGCTCAGAGGGGCACAAAAATATAATTATAATATGCCGAAAAAACAAGAAAAATATTTCTTTAAACAAAATTTTGATTATGAAGCGCAGAAAATGTATTAGAAAAATTATTTTGCCTTTGAAACTGTCATTTAAATTTTAAGAATGAATATTTCCACAACAGCTCAAAACTTCTTTGATGCTAAGAAATCTGTCTTGTAATGTCATAAAATGATTGATTGATGATATAGTATGAAGGTCCGTTTTGCAGAATGATTATTACGTAACGCTTTCATGCTGCATTACCGTCTGCTTTACTTATTGGATTCACACTGTGATGACGTGAGATGTCACGTCGCAGTCTATATTTTCCGTAGCTGTCAGCAATGTCTGGGGTGCGATTGTTTGCGGAGCTTTTCTGTTGATCGATGTGAACTGCGAATAAAGGTCAACAGATTGATCAGAGCGCCGAAACGACGAAAAACTAAACCCTCGCTTAATTGATTTCCCTTTTTGTAACATCAGATCCAAATATTTATTTAACACAAACCTTTTAGCGTTATATTTAATCTATACTAATATTATAAAGAGGTAAAGTTTGTAAGTTTGTGAGTTTGTTTGTAGGAAGTAATCTCTAGAACTACTGAACCGATTTTAAAAATTCTTTCACCAGTAGAAAGCTACATTATTCCTGAGTGACATAGGCTATATTTGATTGTGATTAATAATATTTTTAATGTGAAATAACAAAATTTGTCAATCAATTCTGAAAATAAATCCTAAACACTCAGTACTAAGAACCACACAAGATAATTTCATCACAAGTAAAAATGTTTGACGCCCAACAAAGTAGGCACGGGTCAGCTAGTAGATGTTATAAAGCTATAATTTAGCACATTCTTTGTCTGCCACCGTGTTACTTGCTACTTTTATATGATAAGCACAAGACTACTTCTATGCCGTAAAAATAAAAATAAACTGTCAGTACGTCAGAACGTACTGACAGTTTATTGTACGCCGTCGTAAAATAAACTGTCAGTACGTTCTGACGTACTGACAGTTTATTTTGACTTTTTGACGTATAGTACGTCGGACAGCACGTCAGAAGTGAAAACTTCTTAGCTTCTCAAATGTGTAAACATTATTTTTGTGTATATCTATCTGCCTCGGGGTCGTCTGCCATTTATAGGAGTGCACCGAGTTGTAATTTTGGCCCAAAGTTCTTCTGACATACCGCGGACATGACCAGCCCAGTCCCATTTTAGTTTGACAGATTTACGGGAGACATCAGTGATTTGGGTTCTGGAGCGCAGAGTGGTATTTCTGATGCGATCTGTTAGTCTGACCACCACCATTGGGCACCATATGTCAAGACGGGGAGGATGCACATGTCCATGAGTTTGCGTTTAAGGGAAATTGGAGCGTCACCCTTCGTTTGATGTTTTAAGGCCCAATAGCTCTTCCAGGCGTTTTCTGTTCGTCCGGCAATCTCTTTTTCTTGCCTCGTCTGAAAAGACTATTTGGCCCAAATAAACATACTCATGAACATATTTAACCTCCACGTCATCTATATGCATCCTGTGCTTGATATGGTTTGTCATTAACTTAGTCTTTTCCATATTCATCAGAAGTCCAACCTCCAGGCTAGCTGGTCGTAGCTCGTTGAGCATTTCTCCAAGTTCGTTGGCCGAGGACGCGAAGAGAATAATGTCATCAGCAAATTTAAGATTGCTTAACCTCTTTGATCCAATCTTGATGCCTTTCTCGAGTCAACTATCTGCCAGTTTCCGAAATACTTCTTCTAAGGTGGCAGTGAAGAGTTTCGGCGATAACGGATCGTACTGTTTAACTCCTCTTAGAATAGGTAAAGAAGGTCCTGTGGTATTCAATCTTATTGCGGCGGTATTGTTATTATAAATATTTTAAGTAAATGTATGTAAGTGGGTACAATGTTTTGATTTTGTAAGGCCTTGAAAATAGAGTTATGTGTATGCTTTAGAGTAGTCGACAAAGACCAGATATAAAGGAAGTTGATACTCTGTATGTTTTGTCAATGATTTAATTCACAGCGTGCAGGTGGTCGGTGGTGGATAAGCCAGGTCTAATCCAGCCTGTTCCGGGGGCTGATGAGAATCTAGCTGTCTACCAATCCTGTTCTCAATTATTTTAATAAAGAAAAAATGAAAAATGAAATGAAAATGAAAATGAAAATTATATTTATTTCTCCACCACAAAAGTATATAGATAGGTCTACTAACAAAACTTAAGAAAATATGATATATTGTAATATATTTTTGCGGCGGACTGGAGCCTAAACTGTGGTATCCCTGTATTTTAGGACTCCAAGTCGCTATAGGTTTTATATAGGTGTGAAATAAGACTAATGGGCCTGTAATTATTGATGTTAGATTTCTCACCTTTTTTATGTAAAGAATTATGTTAGAATGACAAAACTGTTTTGGAAAGGCGCCAGATTTTAATATTGAATTAAATAAGTTAGTGATGTATGGGAGAAGAACGGGTTCACCAAACTTTAAGGCCTCTGTTTTTATACCATCTTCCGCAGGACTCTTCTGGTATTTCATCCTTTTCAAAGTTAGACGTATTTCGTGTTCTGTGATTGCTGCAATATTCTCGGGGCATGAATATTCGGAAGTAGACTGTAGGACGTCTTGGTTATGATATAATTTAGAATAATGTTCGGTACATATTTGTAATATTTTGTCTCTATCGCCATGTCTTATACCCTGATCGTCTTTTAGGCTTAAAATTGCTGATTTTCCTACTTCTATACCTTGTTTAGCTCTTTTCAATGACGTTTAATTCTCTAGTGCGGATGTAAATAGTTTAAGATTATAGTTTCGAATATCTTTACGAATAGCTCTTTTTACAATTTTATCTTTAGCTTTTTATTCCATTCTGTTATGAATTGCTTTCTGTCTCTCGTCTATAAGAAAACGATGACGGGATGAGCTGGACTCCTTCATGGAAGACTGGTCCTCCATAGCACAGAATCGTGAAAGGTGGAAACAGGTTGTGGAGGCCTTTGCCCAGCTGTGGGACGTTATGGGCTGATAAGATAAGATAAGATATCTATCTGAGCGTGACGGTCTTGCGAGTTCAGCGCTTTTTCCCCATCCCAAAAGTGCCCAACGTGCCTAGAGAAGTTTTCATTTTGTTTGAGGGTTTTAATAGATTACAAAATAGTGACCATTTTTTATAAAAAGAGTTTTTTTTCATGAAGGTAATAAACTTTTTGATACACCTGCAAGAATATGATGACATACAATAAATTTACGTATAAGCTATTTTATTAAGAGTTTTAAAGGAACTGTTCAATACTCGCTTCTAAATAGAACGTGAATATTTCAGTTTTCAAGCAAGATTGTATTTAAATTTATAAATCTTTAGAAATTTAAAAACAACATGCCCCCATCCGTCAAATTCATACCGTGCGATAAAGAAGTTCGTTCCAAAAACATTATTTTCTATATTTTTATCCCGTTGTTCATCCCAAATCAGGGTCATAATCTATTGAATTTTTCATTTCTCCTTTCTCCTTCACCAGCTTGTTACAGTGCACCTTTGGGTATGGGCGTCTCCCACTATCGGAAGGGCTTACTGTAATTGTCACGCTTGGGCAGGCGGACAGGCGATAGCAGTGCCAGACCTGTGACGCTGTTACCTATTGCCAGACTAACTTAACGACTCTTTATGTGTAGGTTTACGGTTACAAATAAATAAACTTTAGCGTAAATGTGAACGTAGATTAAAAAATGAAACGTTAAATAAATGAAATAATAGCTATTAGACTTAAATTTTTTTAAAGTAAATTTAATGTACGTTACTTTAAGAATAAATAAGAAAAGAAAATGTATATATTATAATATCATAATTATTACATGCATTATTTTTAAAAGTAGACTACAAGCTCACGATTTGCGTGTTGCTTATAATATATTTTCCACTAATCATCACTATTATCCTTTTTTTTTAAACGCTACGCTAGCTTAGCTTTCTACCTTTGCACCTCTTTTCAACAACGAAAATGTAACGTAGATTACGGGTTCACTTGAGACACGACAAGAGATCCGATACAAATTTTAGTGTGCTTTTAGCATTTCATAGGGTTTATGAAAAATAAGACAGTATAATTTGTAAAAGTGTGTGCGCGTGTGCGTGTGTGTGTACGTGTGCGATTGTGCGCGTGTGTGCGTGTGTGTGTGTGTGTGTGCTTGTGCGTTTGCGTGTGTGTGTTTGTGTGTTTGCGATTGCGTGCACGCGCGCGCGCGTATTTGTGTGTGTGTGTGTGTTTAGTATTCACCCCCCGTGCCATCCATTTTGTACATTAACGTTCTAGCGATTTAAAACGATTACTGTTCCGTTCTGTTCTGTTCTTATTTGTTCTATACTATTATATTCTTTTCGTTTTTATTCTATTCTATTCTATCCTGCTCTATTCATTTCTACTATATCCTATCCTATCTTATTCTATCTCATCGTATCGTATATCCCATTCCATCCCCTCCCGTCTCGTTTCGTTCTATTCCGCCCCATCCCGTCCAATTCCATTCTATTCTATTTTATTATATTTTATTATTGTGCCATGTAGTGGCGGCTAAGAATATCCACTACCCCGTGTCTTCCCGTGGGTGTCGTAAGAGGCGACAATGGGAAACAGGCAGGAGATGGGCAGCACCATCTTTCTGATAACAGCAATAATAAATAAAAAACTGCGATTGCCAACCCGCTCGCCAAGCGAAGCAACTATAGCAAATATCCCCCCATGATGAGAGTTACGAAGAGACGGCCCCCAGTCCCCGGTGGCCCCGCTATTCCTGGCTACGATGGCGACCATGGTAACAACGGGGCAGGGGGTGCTAAGAATCTCCGGTGGAGGTTCGGTTGCCACCTAAGACAACTCGACCTGGCAACATACAACGTACGCACCCTGAGGAATGATGAGAAGATCCTGGAGCTGAAAGAAGAGATAGACAAGTTACGCTGGCATATTATAGGATTATCCGAGATCCGAAAAGAGGGGGAGGACACGGTAATCCTTAAATCCGGCAACTTGTTCTATCACCGGGAGGGCGACCATCTGTCCCAAGGAGGTGTTGGATTTATCGTCCACAAGTCTCTCGTTAACAACGTTGTAAAGATTTTGAGTGTGTCGACGAAGGTTGCGTACCTTATACTCAGAATCACCAAACGGTATTCGTTGAAGGTCATACAGGTTTACGCACCAACCTCGGCACATCCTGATGTAGAGGTGGAGGAAATGTATGAGGATATCTCTAAAGCCATGCATTCCTCCAAAATTCACTATACGGTGTTAATGGCAGACTTCAATGCAAAACTAGGCACAAGAGAGAGCGGTGAGCTCAAAGTAGGGAAATTCGGAATAGGGCAACGGAACCCAAGGGGCCAGCAGCTGGCCGACTTCATGGAGAAAGAGTGACTCTTTATGATGAACTCTTTCTTCCAGAAGCGGCCCCACAGGAAGTGGACCTGGTCGAGCCCCGACGGTTCGACAAAAAATGAGATTGACTTCATTATGAGGACCAGACGACAACTGTTCAGTGATCTCTCAGTGATCGCGAGGGTGGAAACTGGTAGCGATCACCGAATGGTTAGAGGCACACTGAACCTAAACGTTAAGTTCGAGAGGTCTCGTCTAATGAAGTCAACGCTCCGTCCCCTCGTGCTCTAATCCAAGGTCCCGAAACCTTTCAACTCGAGTTACAAAACCGTTTTCAGTGCCTAGAAAATTACAATGAAGTGGACGATATAAATGATAAGCTCGTGGAAATTGTCCATGTGGTCGGAGCTAAGTTCTGCAAGAGCCGCCGCAGAAGAACACAAAAACTCTCCGATCACACTCTTAATCTCATGGTTGTTAGACGGGAAATAAAGCTGCAGTCTTCAATAGATTTGACAGTATACAGGCAACTGAATAGACAGATCTCCAAATGCATGCGGCGGGACATACGTAACTACAATACAGCTTGTATTGAAGAAGCGATCGAGCGGAACCAAGGCTCCAAAGTCTTTGCCAGAGATCTGTCTGCCAGAAAGAACCAACTGTCAAAGCTGAAGACCGAGTGTGGCAGCATCGTTTCCGGGATTCCTGAGATTTTGAGTGAGATTGAGAGGTTCTATGGGTAGCTGTACACGTCATTATTGGAGCCACACGAAAGTGTGAGTAACGATCCAAGAGCGAGTCTTATCCGACACTATTCCGATGATATCCCGGACGTCAGTCTGAGCGAGATTAGAATGGCTCTCCAGCACCTAAAAAGGGGCAAGGCCCCAGGTGAGGATGGAATTCAGCGGAGCTTTTGAAAGAGGGTGGAAAACCGGTACTTGAAGTCCTTCAGCTCTTTAATTTCGTCCTCCATAGTGGCACTACTCCGGAGGCGTGGAGCAGAAGTGCGGTGGTCTTGTTCTTCAAAAAAGGCGACAACGCTCTCTTGAAGAACTACAGACCGATTTCCCTTCTGAGCCGCGTCTACGTGCTGTTTTCGAGAGTCATTACGAATCGTCTCGCACGCAGACTCGACGACTTCCAGCCTCCCAAACAAGCCGGTTTCCGAAGAGGATTTAGTACCATAGACCACATACACACCCTTCGGCAAATTGTACAGAAGACAGAAGAGTACAATCTGCCACTTTGCCTTGCGTATGTGGACTATGAGAAAGCCTTTGATTCCGTCGAAATTTGGGCGGTGCTACAGTCCCTTTAGCGGTACCAAGTTGACTGTCGGTATATCGAAGTGCTGAAGTGTTTGTACAGTAGGGCTACGATGGCTATCCGAGTACAGAACCAGAGTACGAAACCTATCCAACTGCAGAGAGTTGTAAGACAGGGTGACGTTATATCCCCGAAACTCTTCACCGCTGCATTGGAAGACGTTTTCAAGCTACTGGACTGGAAAGGAAACGGTATTAACATCAATGGCGAGTACATCACTCACCGTCGATTTGCCGACGATATAGTCCTTATGGCAGAATCGCTGGAGGACCTAAGCACTATGTTCAATGACCTCAATAGTGTCTCCCAACAGATAGGTCAGAAGATGAACATGGACAAAACAAAGATCATGTTTAATGTCCATGTCACACCTATGCCAGTAGTTGTTGGGAGCACTAAGCTCGAAGTTGTTGACGAGTATGTTTACCTGGGACAAATAGTCCGACTAGGTAAGTCCAACTTCGACCGAGAGGTCAATCGACAGATTCAACTCGGCTGGGTAGCGTTCGCAACTACAATACAGCTTGTATTGAAGAAGGATCGAGTGGAACCAAGGCTCCAAAGTCTTTGCCAGAGATCTGTCTGCCAGAAAAAGCCAACTGTCAAAGCTGAAGACCGAGTGTGGCACCATCGTTTCCGGGACACCTGAGATTTTGAGTGAGATTGAGAGGTTCTATGGGCAACTGTACAAGTCATCGTTGGAGCCACACGAAAGTGTGAGAAACGATCCAAGAGCGAGTCTTATCCGACACTATTCCGATGATATACCGGACGTCAGTCTGAGCGAGATTAGAATGGCTCTCCAGCACCTTAAAAACGGCAAGGCCCCTGGTGAGGATGGAATTACAGCGGAGCTTCTGAAAACGGGTGGAAAACCGGTACTTGAAGTCCTTCAGAAGCTCTTTAATTCCATCCTCCATGGTGGCACTACTCCGGAGGCGTGGGGCAGAAGTGCGGTGGTCTTGTTCTTCAAGAAAGGCGACAACACTCTCTTGAAAAACTACAGACCGATTTCCTTTCTGAGCCGCGTCTACGTGCTGTTTTCGAGAGTCATTACGAATCGTCTCGCACGCAGACTCGACGACTTCTAGCCTCCCGAACAAGCCGGTTTCCGAAGAGGCTTTAGTACCAAGACCACATACACACCCTTCGGCAAATTGTACAGAAGACAAAAGAGTACAATCTGCCACTTTGCCTTGGGTATGTGGACTAAGAGAAAGCCTTTGATTCCGTCGAAATTTGGGCGGTGCTACAATCCCTTCAGCGGTGCCAAGTTGACTGTCGGTATATCGAAGTGCTGATGTGTTTGTACAGTAGGGCTACGATGGCTATCCGAGTATAGGACCAGAGTACGAAACCTATCCAACTGCAGAGATGTGTAAGACAGGGTGACGTTATATCCCCGAACCTCTTCACCGCTGCATTGGAAGACGTTTTCAAGCTACTGGACTGGAAAGGATACGGTATTAACATCAAGTACATCAAGTACATCACTCACCTTCGATTTGCCAACGATATAGTCCTTATGGCAGAATTGCTGGAGGACCTAAGCACTATGCTCAATGACCTCAATAGTGTCTCCCAACGGATAGGTCTTAAGATGAACATGGACAAAACAAAGATCATGTTTAATGTCCATGTCACACCTATGCCGGTAGTTGTTGGGGGCACTAAGCTCGAAGTTTTTGACGAGTATGTTTACCTGAGACAAATAGTCCGACTAGGTAAGTCCAACTTCGACCGAGAGGTCAATCGACGGATTCAACTCGGCTGGGCAGCGTTCGGGAAATTACGACACATCTTCGACGTATACCTCAAAACCTGAAAACCAGATTGTACAACCAGTGCGTGTTGCCAGTGATGACTTATGGATCTGAGACGTGGTCCTTCACTGCTGGTCGTATGAGGACGCTCAAGGTCGCTCAGCGAGCTATGGATAGGGCTATGCTCGGAGTTTCTCTGCGTGATAAACTTAGAAATGAGGATATCCGCAGTAGAACCAGAGTAACTGACATAGCCTAACGGATTAGTAAGCTGAAGTGGCAATGGGCCAGCCATATAGCTCGAAGAACCGACAACCGATGGGGAAAAAAGGTTCTCGAGTGGCAGCCTCGTATCGGTAGGCGAAGTGTAGGGTGACCCCCCACTAGATGGAGTGACGACCTGGTAAGACATGCAGGAAGTCGATGGATGCAGGTGGCTCAGGACCGTGCTTTGTGGCATTCCTTGGGGGAGGCCTTTGTTCAACAGTGGACTTGTGAAGGGCTGTAATGATGATGATGATGATGATGATATTTTATTATATTATATTCTATTTTAATCTTTTCTATTCTATTCTTTTTTATTCTATCCCATTCTATAAGGCAGTTAAGCCACAACGGAGCGAACTTCATGCTTTAATATTTCTGTCTTGGAATCTTTATTCTATCTTTTGTAGTTACACAAAGTCAAGTTAGGCATACATTATTACTTGATATGCTAAATAGCAGCTAAGCAGCTAAATATTGCAAAATAGTCTTTAGTCACCTTTAGATGCCGTAAAAAATACAAAACTTTAATTTTACTTAACTAAAAAGGCGTCCTCTTAAAACAAACAAAAATATAGCAATGGCGCTTTAACGTCTTTGTTGTGAATCCCATTATAGTACTCGGAATATACAGGGTTATTTTACAATAAGCGGCCAAATTTGCAGAGAAGGTTCGGAATAAGTAATATAGGCAAATGATGAAAAAAATTATTTAAAAAAATCTCAAATATTCTGTCCTTTTTATCTTTCAAATTCAAAATGCGCCATAACGCATTATTTTAAGTGATTGTCATTCATAAATATCTAACGCCTACTATTTTACTACGCACGCAAACATTTGTAAGGGTCGATCGGTCGGCAAGAACGTTGTGAATTGAAAGCAGAGAAGCGCGCGTACGCGTAGTTGTTGCCCATTACTCAAATACTCCAATAACGGTATATCATTATTTATATATTTGAACTTAAGTTAAAAATTTGGCTACTCTTTGAAAAATAACCCTGTAAAATTATTTATCTCAAAAGCAGTTGAATAAAAATTATTTACTTGAATGTAGTTATGAACTGTTAGTTATTTTAACTAATATTAGTAAGTTAAATAATAAAAAGATAATTTTTATTTATGTACTTTAATTTATATTCTTGCCTTTTAGTGTTTCACACACCTACTTCATATTTTTATCTCTGCATAACCCAAAGGTTGATTAGTAGAGAACGCCTCGTGCATTAAGTCCGCCTATACATCATATTGTATAAAGTTTAAATAAATATATAAATAAATAAAAAGAGTACCTACAGAATGTAATACTTGCGCATACTCTTCTAAATGTACCCTTTGGAAAATTGAAAAGTTAACTACCTCTAAGCTTGCGTTGGAGCCTTTTAAAATTAGCTTCGACCAAATTGAGGTCAACAATAAGCCTTTTTTATACGCCTTAAGTATTATCTTGCATCACCAGACAGTACGTGGCGACAATACTTAACGAGAGACCAGGCTAGTCCTTTGTATATACATATATTGTTAGAAACTGTCATGGGATGAAATACTGCCCGCTTAGGATACACCGAACTTCCTTGCGAGTACTGTCATGTGTATGCACCATATCGAAGATATTTAAATTTATTTTTTACAGCTTTTATATAGAAAAAGTCATAATTCTTTTCAGATTCAACACCAAACTAGTGCTGGTCGGTTAAATTATAAAGTACTCTAAACTAAATTGCTATGATTAGGAGTTAATTTTTTTACGATTGAGGCAAATCTTTCATGCAACAGGAGAGGTTCATGTTCACCATTGGCTTTTTATGGCCTGTGTAATTTGCTCCTCACAAATATTTAATCTCATTATAAAAAAAAATGCAAAAAAGAATAAAAGAAAGTTAACCTTGGTAAATTTCACTAACGGACGTGACGCGTACTTTAAAGGGGTTTATCGAGGTTGATAGAGTGTTCGTTTGAGGAGGCTTAAAAGGGTTGATTGAGCTTCTTAAAGGAAGCTTGGGAGGGTTAATAGGATAAATGTTATTGTGTAAGTAAGTGACATATTTAAAATTTAAGCACTTGGTTAAATGTATGTATTCATTCATATATTATGATATTCATTACACTTTGTCAAAATTTTACTACTGAACATAGGCCACTCTCTTATTTTGCCTCATAGGGGGATCATACTCACCACACTTGGCAAGCGGGTTGTCAATTGCAGTTTTTTATTCGGTAATATGCTGCTGCTTATTTCCCCATATTATATTTAACACAGCCACCATCCATATTGATACATTAAAATTAATTTTAGAGGTAATTCAGTGGTAACTGAATTCAACTAAGTGGTTCTCTAAATTTTAAAGTACGGGAGAAAGGGAGATGGGATTCGATCTTTGCCGATGCAAATTAAATTGTTGATTGCAATTATAAATGCTGATTTACGACGTGCTCGGTGGTGAAGGAAAAAGTCGCGTACATGTTAAAGTTACATATCAAATAAATAAATCAAAAAATAAACTCTCACAAACGAAAGGAGGCCTATGCCCAACAGAAGGATATATATGAAGGTTGAATAAAACTATTTTTACGGACTTTATCGCGTTTAACCAACTTATTTTTAATTTCCTACGTTTCGTATGCTTTACATCACCCATGATCATCGGGAGGGGGGGGGGGGAGGCTGAAATGTTTGACGTCCCGATCTCATGGTTACCCCGGCTACCTTCAGTTTTTGAATATTAATTTTTGGTCCGGTCTACGCAGAACGAGCTTACAGTATCAACTGAAGAAACAGAAACTTCTTTATTCAATATATATTATAAATAATACTTATTGAAAGTCACTCTTTTGTTTAATTACCACAAGATTAAAAGTAACAGTTAAAGTTTTATTCAATGTGTAGTTTTCGCGTAAATATAAGAAATCGATATATAGGTTGTAACTTTACTTTTTATTTGTATATAATTTACTTCGTAAATTACCATACCATACGAGAATGCATGTAATTTATCCCCAAAAGTTTTATTTATATATTTTTTCGTAAGTCCTTAAATACGTTCTTTATATTCAATAAAATTATGGCGAGATTAATTAACTATAATTTTGATTAGATTTCATTAGAGACGGAAGGAGTATCTGAGTAAATTCATGTCAAAAATACGTATCGTTTGAGTTTGTGTGAAATATGTTTTCAAATTATTAATAACATACTTTTTCTTTAAGTGGTAGTTAAGCATTGAAAAGTTTCTTAGTAAAAATGAATTAAGTAAAGTTGAGCAAAATTTATTGTTAATTTCCAAACTTATCAATAAGATTCCGAGACTGTCTTTCTGAAATCCAATAAATTATTAGTTTCAATTGTTTTATTGTCTTTAGCGAAATTTATGTCTTTGAAGAAGTTTTTATAAACTGTTAAAAGTTTTCGTTTGTCTGAATCAATCGAAATGCATATCATGCATACTTTTATCTCTTGCTTTTTTGATTATCTTGCCTTAACAGGCTTTTAAATTTGGTGATACCTTTTTTGTCTGTTCCGTAGATATAACATATAGAAGAATACGTTTTGCAAGCATAACATATATATAATTTGCTAATTCTTACTCAGTCTGTCACTAATCTGTGATAGTTGCGTTTAATAATTTTAGTACACCATTTCAAAATTAGCAGAAAACAATACAGAGTCTGTCTGTTTCACGCAGGTATTTGAAATTTGGCTCAATTACAGCTAGGCATGCAATCATTGAAATGGAGACGTGAGTTCGAAAATTAGATTTCTCACTGAACGGGTTTGTTTTTTCGTTGTTTCAAGGTAAAATTTGGGTATGTTTAAAAACTTTTTACCAAAATTTTACTTATTCAATGTTGTTTAAAATAAACGCATTTTTTTCGAATTTATTAAGAAGAAAACAGCCACATTTTATGATGATATTTTTTGTATTTTTTTTAATGTTATCCCTACACTAGCATTTTCTCCTGTTTCGTTAAGTTAAGTTTACATATATAAATTGCGCAAGGACAAACATCCAGTCCACGAACAATAAAGGTATGATTCCGAACTCCGCTGCACGCAGCAGTGCTTCCGCAGCAGTGCTGCCGCAGCATTAATGGTCCCCATATATCCTCTATAGGTTTATATGAGATTACATTCCAAGCTCCACAGCAATGCCGCGGCAGCAATGCAGCGGCAGCACTGCTGCGCTGCAGTGTCGCCCGCCACAGCGACAGACCAGTAGTGACGCGTCCACCACAGCGATAGTACCTACGCGAATGTTGACAAGTAAATTTGCAACAAAAATATGATTTTCTGTGATTCAGAAGAGGAACAATTAATTAACTTGGTGACTTTATATCCAGCCCTTTACGATAGCAGTCATACTAATTATCATAATAATTTGATTAAAGACAATATATCAGATCAGTAAAACAAGTTTACTATTGCATAAAACAACAACAAATCTTGTCAACTCAAAGCAACTGAATAAATACACAACAACGCAACACCACGAACAGCGCAACACTAACGCCTTGCTCAGAATCAGCGCGGCAGGCAGCACTGCTGCGCAGCACCATAGTGGCACTGCTACGGCAGCACTGCTGCGTTAGCCGAGATCGGAATCATACCTTTACTTGTAGACCATACAAATAGTTTTTCCTTGCGGGATTCGAACCCGCGGCCCTCAGTGCCCTAACTCATTGCTAATCCATGCGCCACGGAGCCGTCAATTAGCCTTTATTGAATTCTTTTAGTAGTGCGCTTAGTACGAAGCATGCATGGCTTAAATCTAATCTCAACTAACCAATAATTATCGAACAAACAATGTTAGTCAGAATACAGCGTAAGAATTACGTTAATTATTATATGTAATAAATACCTTAATATATAGGGGTAAAAGTATAAATTACCGTTTTATATTGAAATATTACAACAATATTTACTAAGAATACATTATTGAATCGAAATAGTTACACTTATTATCTATACATTTCTTCCATCTCGAGTGAAGACCACTTATGACTTTGCGATAGAATTATAGGGATCTGGACTCTTCAAAGTCTAGCTTTATTGCTTCCTGAGTGCCATTTTTTTCCGTTATTTTACCTAGGTTCAGCCATTGCGATTTTCGCTTGCGATTGCGACTATCGTAGATAATCTACTTTACATCACACGTCACAATTCTATTAAAAATCTCTTTTTTTATGTATCTAATCACCTAAATAAGGCAAGTTTCATTGCAAGATCTTCAGTGCACATCAGTTAATTCATAATGCAACTATACCTTGAGTTTTTTATCTTACCAATTTGATGCAAATTATTCAATATTGTGTGTAAGCTAAACACAATCCATGATGTTAATTCCAGGGTTGTTTGATAAGAATCGGTTTCTACCATTGCTTTTGATTCATAGTGTCTTGTCTTCCTTGTATTTCATTCTTCAAATCAAAGCTTCCACTACAAAAGTGATTAAACCAAAAACACAGTGCGTTCGTCAGTGGTAGCCTCTCCAAACGCAGCATTGATATTGTGAACTGTCTTCGCTGCATTTGAACCAGGTCAGAAAGCGCATTTAAAAATTACTTTAATTTTTGTGATCTCTTTGTCTCTTTACTCAAATGAAAATGTTAAAACAATATTTCATACTCATAATTTTTTTAAATTAAGAATGTAAAAATTCCGTTTCAATAAATTGTCATAGATCTTGGACTTCGGTTTAATTTTAAATACAAGTTCATCAAATCGACATCTTCATACTTTGAGCCCTATTAATATTATATCGATGACAAAGAAAAATTTGGGCGACTAATGTCCCACCAAGTTTTTTCAAAATTTGTAATTATGGTCCTTAACCCAAAATTATTAACTATTTTATCTTTAAAATTACATTCGAAACTTTTTATTTTCTTGTTTACGTAACCTTACTCAAATGTGTGTGTTTGTTTTCCATGTGCCTATAAATGCGCATTTAAATGGACCGCGTTTTCCTATAATTTACATTGTAATTTTCACGAGTAAAGAATAAAGTGTAACTTATTTTTTTCGCAGAAAATAATGATATCTAAACTGTGACAATTATGTTTGACTTTGTTACTGCAGGTAAGAGACACTGAGAGAAAATTGAAATTAAGTTCGAATATATCCGCGACTGGTCATCGCTGATGGTTATAAGATAGCTGGTTCGATACGTCGTCAAAGGTTCGAGAAGTCTGGTAGGGCAGTCTTCACCTGGCGTGATTAAGGCAAATTCTCAATAGGGAAGATGTCTTTGTCCAGCCGTGGACTTTTACAAGCTGATGAAGAAAAAGATGAAGATCAAGGAGATAGAAAAATAATGTAAGCTTAATTAATATTTAAAAAGAACTTATTGCGACAGCGCAGCGAGGTTTTCCTCACTCTAAAACCCTTTTAAGAGTGAGAAGTGGCCTGTGCCTAGCAGTGGAAGTTATACATGCTATTAGTTTACTTTTTACTTTAGAGTATAAAGAAATGGGTTTAAAGGGTAATACAGAAATATTGAATCCCACAACTTAGATATTTTCGTGCTTTCTTGACTTTAAATTTATTTCACGGAATCATATAAAAAATTAACTTAGCAACATTCATAGTGTTGTTTTTTGCATATAAAACCACCTAGGTTATTGAATAATTATTTCACTGTACAAACTTCATTATTCGATAAATGTACGTGCATGAAACTGATTTTGATTGAAAGAATAGTTTTCATTCTTTCTATTTAATTTTTTTAAAGTTTTCGTCTATTTAACTTCTTTTTGACTTAAACCATTTATGCCAAGTTTATCCATTTAACGCTTTTACACTTACTCGTTACAAATTTTATCTTGTAAGGTTTAAACGTGAACGAATTAAAGTTTCCATCCATCAGCGGGTTTTACTGTAACTTTGTCAAGTTGATAGATTGTAAACGTCAAACTATAAACACAGAAACATAATAAAATGTTTATATTCCTTCATTTCATATTATTTTATTGGTGGCTCATAAATGTAGCTCTAATAAATCTTAGTGATACACAGATTTGTATAAAACACTTAATTTAAACATTTTATATCAAAGAACATTACAAATCTTATTCTTAATTAATTTAAAAACGTACATTCCTATTGCTATAATCTACTTCTTTTATTTTTGTGTACATTTTCATAAATGTATTGAGAGGTCAAAGTTAATATATTAATTTCCTTAAATTTTTGTCTGAGCGACTCTAGGTTTCAAATCATAGTTTGCTCTTATGGCCCTCTTCTGTAAAACAAATACAATTTCAGTGTCAGTCGCGTGTCCCCATAGCAAAATACCATAGGATATTATGCTATGGAAATAGCTAAAGTAAACTAGTCTAACTGTTTCAATACTGGTAAGATTTCTAATCTTTTTTACAGCATATGCTACAGAACTAATTCTGCTTGCTAGTTTTGATATATGGGTCCCATTGAAGCTTCGCATCTAGTGTGATTTCAAGAAAAATTCGACGGCTCCGTGGCGCAGTGGCTTTACAATGAGTTGCTGCGCTGGGGGCCGCGGGTTCAAATCCCGCAAGGAACAACTATTTCTACGGCCTAGAAATAATTGTTCCGAGTCTGGATGTTTGTCCTTGTGCAATTTATGTTTGTCAACTGCCTCCACGATCCTAGTGTGGAGGTAACGTTTTTTTAAATATAAAAATATGGTGGTGGTTACAAGACAGCTCAGCTCCTCCCCATTTAAAATTACATTAGTATTTAGATGTTTGACATTTGCAGTTATGAATTTGATACATTTAATTTTAGTGCCATTTAAATGCAAATTATGAACGTTAAACCAATTTACTAATTCAGATATGGCATTATTTACTTCGTCATATTTTAGTAATTGTCGTTTTCATTTGAAAATTAATGAAGTATCATCAGCAAATAATACTATGTCATAGTTATACCTACTACGTATCCCGTGTAGTGGCGGGTAAGAATCACGTGTAGTGGCGGGTAAGAATACCACTACCCCATATCTTCCGTGGGTGTCGTAAGAGGCGACAAGGAAACTGATACAGAAGATGGGCAGCAGCATCTTTCTGATAAAAGCCAAAAACAATAAAAAATGCGGTTGCCAACCCGCTCGCCAAGCGTGGCAACTATGGCAATATACCCCCATGAGCGACGACACAAATAAACGGCACAGTCCCGGCGGCCCCGCTATTCCTGGCTACGGTGGCGACCATGGTAACGGCGGGGCAGGGGTGCTAAATTTCCGGTGGAGGTTCGGTTGCCACCTACGACGACTCGACCTGGCAACATATAACGCATGCACCCTGAGGACTGATGAAGATCAGGATCTTCATGAAAGGATGAAGCTGGAAGAAGAGATAGATAAGTTACGCTGGAATATAATAGGACTATCCGAGGTCCGAAGAGGGGAGGACACGGTAATCCTCGAATCCGGCAACTTATTCTATCACTGGGAGGGCGACCATCTGTCCCAGGAGGTATCGTCCACAAGTCTCTCGTTAACAACGTTGTAAAGATCGGGAGTGTGTCGATGAGGGTTGCGTACCTTATACTCAGAATCACCAAACGGTATTCGCTGAAGGTCATACAGGTTTACGCACCAACCTCGGCATACCCCGATGAGGAGGTGGAGGAAATGTGGAGGATATTTCTGAGTCATGCATTCCTCCAAAACCCACTATACGGTGTTAATGGGAGACTTCAACGCAAAACTAGGCACAAGAGAGCGGTGACCTGAAAGTAGGGAAATTCGGAATAGGGCAACGGAACCCAAGGGCCAGCAGCTAGTCGACTTTATGGAGAAAGGGACTCTTTATGATGAACTCTTTCTTCCAAAAGCGGCCCCACAAAAAGTGGACCTGGTCGAGCCCCTACGGTTCGACAAAAATGAGATTGACTTCATTATGACGACCAGACGACAACTGTTCAGTGATGTCTCAGTGATCGCGAGGGTGAAAACTGGCAGCAATCACCGAATGGTGAGAAGCACACTGAACCTAAACGTTAAGTTGAAGAGGTCATGTCTAATGAAGTCAACGCTCCGTCAAAAGTCCCCCTCATGTTCTAATCAAAAGCCCCGAAAACTTTCATCTCGAGTTACGAAAGCGTTTTCAGTGCCTAGAAGATTGCAATGCAGTGAACGATAGGAATGACAAGCTTGTGGAAACTGTCCATGCGGTCGGAGCTAAGTTCTGCAAGATCCGTCGCAGAAGAACACAAAACTCTCCGATCACACTCTTAATCTCATGGTTGTTAGACGGAAGATAAAGCTGCAGTCTTCAGCAGATTTGACAGCATACAGGCAACTAAACAGACAGATCTCCAAATGCATGCGGTGGGACTTGCGCAACTTCAATACAGCTCGTATTGAAGAAGCGATCGAGCGGAACCATGGCTCAAAGTCTTTGCCAGAGATCTGTCTGCTAGAAAAGCCAACTGTCGAATCTGAAGACCGATTGTGGCAGCATCGTTTCCGGAACACCTGAGATTTTGAGTGAGATTGAGAGGTTCTATGGGCAGCTGTATACGTCATCGTTGGAGCCACGCAAGTGTGAAAAACGATCAAGAGCAAGTCTTATCCGACACTATTCGGATGATATACCGGACGTCAGTCTGAGCGAGATTAGAGTGGCTCTCCAGCACCTTAAAAACGGCAAGGCCCCAGGCGAGGATGGATTTACAGCGGAGCTCCTGAAGCGGGTGGAAAACCGGTACTTGAAGTCCTTCAGACGCTCTTTAATTCCGTCCTCCATGGTAGCATTACACCGGAGGCGTGGAGCAAAAGTGCTGTGGTCTTGTTCTTCAAGAAAGGCGACAACGCTCTCTTGAAGAACTACAGACCGATTTCCTTCTGAGCCGCGTCTACGTGCTGTTTTCGAGTCATCACGAATCGTCTCGCATGCAGACTCGACGACTTCAGCCTCCCGAACAAGCCGGTTTCCGAAAAGGCTTTAGCACCATAGACCACATACATACCCTTCGGCAAATTGTACAGAAGACCGACGAGTACAATCTGCCACTTTGCCTTGCGTATGTGGATTATGAGAAAGCCTTTGATTCCGTCGAAATTTGGGCGGTGCTGCAGTCCCTTCAGCGGTGCCAAGTGGACTGTCGGTATATCGAGGTGCTGAAGTGTTTGTACAGTAGGGCCACGATGGCTATCCGAGTACAGAACCAGAGTACGAAACCTATCCAACTGCAGAGGTGTAAGACAGGGTGACGTAATATCGTAGAAATTCTTCACCGCTGCATTGGAATACGTTTTCAAGCTACTGGACTGGAAAGGATACGGTATTAACATCAATGACGAGTACATCACTCACCTTCGATTTGCCGACGATATAGTCCTTATGGCAGAATCGCTGGAGGACCTAAGCACTATGCTCAATGACCTCAATAGTGTCTCTCAACGGATAGGTCTTAAGATGAACATGGACAAAACAAAGATCATGTTTAATGTCCATGTCACACCTATGCCGGTAGTTGTTGGGAGCACTAAGCTCGAAGTTGTTGACGAATATGTTTACCTGGGACAAATAGTCCGACTAGGTAAGTCCAACTTCGACCGAGAGGTCAATCGACGGATTCAACTCGGCTGGGCAGCGTTCGGAAGATTACGACCCATCTTCTCGTCAGGCATACCTCAAAACCTCAAAACTAAATTGTACAACCAGTGCGTGTTGCCAGTGATGACATACGGAACTGAGACGTGGTCCTTCACTACTGGCCGTATGAGGAAGCTCAAGGTCGCTCAGCGAGCTATGGAGAGCTATGCTCGGGGTTTCTCTGCGTGATAAACTTAGAAATGAGGATATCCGCAGTAGAACCAGAGTAACCGACATAGCCCAAAGGATTAGTAAGCTGAAGTGGCAATGGGCCGGCCATATAGCTCGAAAACCGACAACCGATGGGGAAGAAAGGTTCTCAGTGGCAGCCTCGTACCGGCAGGCGAAGTGTAGGGCGTCCCCCACTAGATGGAGTGACGACCTGGTAAGACATGCAGGAAGTCAATGGATGCAGGTGGCTCGTGACCGTGTTTTGTGGCATTCCGTGGGCCTATGTTCAGCAGTGGACTTGTGAAGGGCTGTAATGATGATGATGACTACGTAAGGTAAGTCATTAATATATACAAGAAACAGAAAGGGGCCGAGAATTGAGCCCTGAGGCACACCCATATTTACTATCGACCCGGAATAACTTATACTATTAATGACAACTTTTTGCGTTCTGTTACTTAAATATGAAATAATAAGTTTCCTGATTCATAGTGAACGCGAGGCTAAAGAAGGCATTGGATAGATCACAAAATATACCCAAAGCATCCTGTGAATTCTACCATGCATTGAAGTTATATTTAATCAGCTCAATTTTGTCTGCTCTTGTGGACTCCTACTGTCGCCCATTCTTTGAATACCTTACGACTTTTCAAGGAGAATGTTTTAGGAGTAAAATTATTATCAAATTCATTGCAAATAAGCCTAAATAATGTTCCATACAAAATAATCAGGATTATTTTGGTATGAAATTGTTGAAGTTTTTTCAATATGTTACTTCTAAGCTTCTACAAGCGACATGCAATTACTGGAAAAACCCAACTTGCTCATACTTACATGCTTTTTGTGAACATAAGATAATAAAACTAATTGTCAGTAGTGATCAGAACTCAATTTTTGATTTTTACATTTATACAACAGCTTAACATTTGTAAAAATGTTATCTATACATGTTGAACGAGATTCAGCGATACGCGTTGACTAAAAAAAATATTTAAAAGACCATATTATGATTTAAACAATGATCTAGTTTTAATATTGCTGAAGTTTCTAGGATATTAATATTAAATTTTCTCCATATTACAACAGATTTATTCTGTTTATTAAGCTCAACAAAAACTTCCTCCATAATTTTTCAAAAGAATCATTGGGATCTGTAGACGCTCACAACAATGAGGTGCTCAAACTCAACACATGCCATTGCTATAGTTTGCTCTACAGAGAGTACTTTAACTTTAAAAACCTTTAACTTTAATTAGATAAACAGCTTAATTTAATAAATTTAATTAGAAAAGAGTAACAGACATAACCCAACGGATCAGTTGAAGTGGCAATGGTGGTGACAAGAAAGTTTTACAATTAGCAGCCAAAGTGAAGGGCGGCCTCACTAGATGGTGTAATGACCTGGTAGTCGTAAGTCAATGTAACATGATCTGTGGCATTCCTTGATGAATGCCCAAGTTCAGCAGTGGACTGTAGTGATGATGATGATGAATTAGACACGCAGGTTTTTAAATAATTTAGTTTAAAAGTAAACATATTTAGGCGAGTGCATGAAAAAATTTAGTGTATTAATTCAAGACTGTAGACTTTAAATTTAGAAAAAAATCTAACTTTAAAACCACCGCAATCGCACTACGATTTCGAATTCAAAATGGCTTCTTGTGTCATTAAAGAGCAATAAATACCATAAAATCTTTAAAAAGTCACTTTTCATATATGTCAATATAAAACGCACGTAAAAGGTCTGCGTGAGTGGGTTCTTCATTAATTTTATTATAAATTTTATAATAAGCAATTTATAAAATTTGCTTATTATAAAATTTAATGATAAAAGATAAATAAAATTATGTTACCCTAGTGATAATTTTGAGAAATTAAGATAATCATTATTAACATAACGAAGCAGAAATGATTTAGTCAGATGAGTTGATTCCAGATAACAATTGATTTTGCGATTGGTTTTACTCCTATTAACACTTACCTCTATATATGGACTGGCTATACACCGTGACATAATGAGGCGATTCTATTTTCTCCATTTTGGCGCTGACAGCAGAAGTGAACGTCCAAGGAACTAATAATAGATATAAGACAGTGTGACAAAACATATCGATAAAAATTCTATTCCCAGGCCTACCCGTAAAGTCCATTCTATTTAGGAATCATATTAGTATAATGTCATACAATAAAAAATGTATCATTTAATACCTAGACCTTAGACGCAAGCTTTATACCTCATATAAAACGAATATCGGAAACGGAAATGCCTACGCATATCCGCTTCGCGGGGGCAAGAACGGATTATATCGGACTCGCACCTACTAAAACCCCATGGTGTTCCACCTTCGCCGCACATTGGCAGAGCCACGGAAACGCTTTCAAACACATCCACGGCCCCACCAGCGCCAGCCGCACAATAGCAGCCCGTCCTTGGTTGAGAACTTCTCCTCCCCCTTTCCTTCTCAGATAAGGCACACCAGAAACACAAGGCACACTGCCCTTCGCAGCCTCCAACTCCACCTGCACAACAGACTCCCCCAGCACCAAGTGGTGTAGCCCCGCTAAAGTCGCGGAGGATAGTCGAGTGGCGTTGCAGCGATATAGGAAGAGGACTCTCCTCTAGCCGCATCCAAGGGCTCGACAAGCCCACTCAGTGTGGCCACCTTGGGCCAGCCCTTCACTTCGGGCCAGCCATGTGAGTCGCTCTGCGTTTACTACTAACCACGGCTACTAACCCCTGCCACTGACAAGGCGGGAACCCGTTTAGGGAGGAGTTATTTCTCACCGTAAATCACACAAGCTCACTAAGGACATTAATAATTTTGCAGTCCCATTATAAATTTATTCCCTTGATATAATAAATTGGTCATATTTAAACAGATTTAACAAATTTACATCTTGTAAACACAAAGTCATCATCAGGCGACCTTTCTACACTTGGCTATGGCCCTTGAGTAGGGGGAAAATAAGGAGAGAAGAAATAAAAAAAAAATTCGAAATACTAATCAAATTCTTTTATACTTACTGGTACTGGTACTACCAGAAAATATTGTGGATATACTGCACTTTTTCAAAGTGGTGCGTTTCTCATGTCTAATAAAACAGTCGTCTGTGAAGTGTTTAGAACAAATTTTCGGACGCCAATTCACAATTTA
Source organism: Parnassius orleans (assembly GCA_029286625.1). Classification (NCBI taxonomy): domain Eukaryota; kingdom Metazoa; phylum Arthropoda; class Insecta; order Lepidoptera; family Papilionidae; genus Parnassius; species Parnassius orleans. The sequence continues at coordinate 116,326 of JAGSMP010000765.1, read as the reverse complement.
TATGCTTTTGAGCCATATTTTTAGTCTAGGTTCAGTTGGATACCTGTTAATTAATAAACATTTGATAATTATCTGTTGTCGGCGACTTTGGTTGTTAACAGATATGGGTAGAAAAAAACAATGATATGTATTATAGACAAGGAACTCGACAACCCTATTGAATTTTATTGTTTATCAAAACTCAGTAATATAAAGCCAAACATATTGGTAATTACGATATTGAGATTAGTAACAAAGTTTTAAGTACGTATTTTATCAAATAGTTTTAATTTGTTTAATATTAGCTGTAAATTAACTTACTTGTGGAATGTTATCCCACTTTCCTTTTGGTAACGAGTTTTATATATTACGCACACTCTCACCATTACTAAAAATAATTCTTATTATGTAACTAATATTAAACATGACCAAACCACATAAAATACTTTCATTTTTAGTTTAAAAGTTCAAAATACAGAGATACGATTTAAATCATAGACTTAGAATATACTGGCGTATAGACGACCTGACAGCCCAAAACGCGTAACCAATTTTCATATGTTATTTGCCTTTCTATATGACATCCCTATTCAAATTTACGTTCGGTGGAGTCGTCATAGTACCATCATTGTGTGCACGTGAGACAGTTTGCGGATGTTTCAAAATGAAGTTATTAGAAGTTAAGCCTATTGAATTGCAATATTGGAGGAAAATGGTTTTCATAGAAAAATATGACCTACCGCGTTGAATTTTAAAATTCCACTGCTGAACATAAGCCTCCATAGATTGCCTCAAAGGGAGAATATGTGAGGTAGTTGCCACGCTAGGCAGGCGGGTTGGCAACTACAGTTTTTTTTTAAATTATTTTGAGTTATTATCAGGAGGATACTGCTGCCCATCTCCTGTTGTTTTTTCCTGTGTCACCTCTTACGACACTCACGGGATGATAAGGTGTAATGGATTCGCTTAGATGGCGTGTATTAAATATTAAAGTTTTTTTTTTACATCAATACAATTATTCAGTAAATAGTATTAACAAGAATAGTCATACGGTAACATATTTCGGTCCGTATCATTTGCGAAACGTTACGACGTATCGTATACTCCAACGGTAGAAAAATAAACCTGGATGTATTAGCATTTATATGAAAAGATTACGGTGTATCCCAGATACGTTACGAAGAAAGAATAAATAGAAAATTGTCGGGGTCGTTCTGTAACATCCCTGATTCAAACTAATTTTTTGTCATAAATCTGAAGTGACAGACTAATTTACAGTCCATATAATGGTAAGTGGCTATTACTGTTGTCCATAGACACCCGCAGTCAACTCCAAACAAAGAACAAAGAAAGCTACGAATGCGTTGTCACCTCCTACGAGTCCAAGGTGTAATATCTCGCAGCCTGTGATTATACTGGTTCTCTAAATCATTCGCAGTGCAGGCGCTGCTTTTTGGTGTCATAAATAGATAACCTACTGTTACCTATATTAATAGACTCCTATATTGAATATAATTCCTAAATGATTGCTTACATACATCTGACCAACTTGACTCGCCAACCAAGCTACGGACCCAAATTTCTTTCAGAGTAGAGAGTTGTGAAAAAGTAGAAACTACTCTGCCATACTGAGAAATAATTAATAACTAAAAATAACTGAGACAACACGAATTGATCATGAGCTGTGATGATACTGATAATTATTGCACGCCTCATAACGCAAAGCGTTATTAGGTAGTGCTTTACTCTCGACACGTCAAGGTCAAGCAATTTTATGTTCTTTAAACGCCTCTATCATAACCATATTGCACTTATACGATTATATGAGTAGTCCTATATCAAGAAAACACTCTAATTAATCTAAATTATAATTAAAAAAACTTTTAATATTGCTACTTTGAAAAAAAACGGTTAGAAAAAAATTTACATGGACTATCCGATGTTGATTTTGACCGGGTTTTTTTTAATAGCTGCAGAATTACATCAACTGGTTCCATATTTCATATCAATAGCCTAGTACGCGTAGTTTGTTTTTATAAGTTTTATTCCTATTAAAATTTAAAGGTGCTTTCATAATTTTTAGCCCTTAATAGACAAAGGACAAATGTACCTTACAGCCTATACCGATTTTATACTTTGTGTAATCGATTTATTTTGGTGAACATTATTAATTTTTTCCCTGTAGGTGACACTACCTTATAAAATAATAGAGCGCTAAATTTAAAACACGTAAATAATATATTTTAAAAGTCATGAATACAATTTATTTTTTTCATCAAAATTAAATGAAACGCTCATGAACTTTACTTACTTTACTTATCTTCACGCACAATCCCTGACGGGTAGCCAGAGAGAACAGATCGCCAAGTGTCACGATCCTTACATATCTCTTTCGCTTCTTTCAGATTCATAATCTTCATGCATGCACGTCTAGGTATCCGAGTACTTTGACCCTCTTCGAGCAGTTTGCTCACATGGTCTTCGAGTTAGTCTCGGTCTACCTCGACACCTTTTAATATTAACTTTCGCGCTATATATTTTCTTCACCATCGGTCTTCACTCATTCGCTCAACGTGCCCAAACCATCGAAGCACGCCCTTATCAATTTTGTGATAAGGTCATCTTTCAACCTGCCATTGCGAATCTCTTCGTTTCGCTTTCGGTCGGCCATGGTAACGCCGCACATTTTACGAAGAGATCGCATCTCCACTGCATTCAACTTGCTTTTATGCTTCTTCTGGCATACCCAGGTTTCGCTGCCATATAACAAAGTTGGTACCAACACTGCGTTATGTATTGCAAGGCGTGCGCTCTTCACTACGCCTTGCCTTTTGACTAAAGCAGTCAAGGCACCATTGACTTTGTTCCCGGCAGCGACACGCCTGTCCACATCTAAATCACATCTTCCATCCCGGCTAAAAGCACTCCCAAGTATACAATTTCATTTACCTGTTCTAGACATTCTTGATTTACCCATATTTCACACTTCGTTCTCTCTTCGTCCCTTTCAAATACCAGAACCTTAGTTTTATTGGCATTCAAACGGAGACCTTTAATTTCACATTCCTCTTTCATACGCGTGACTAATGCCTGCAGTTCTGCCTCTGATGGTGCAATAAGCACTGCATCATCAGCATACAGCAGACAATTTACTTTATGTCACCCAATTTCACACCCAGACAGCTATCTTTCAGCTTCTGTAAACAGCTGTCGAGATATAGTATGAACAGCCAGGAAGACATGACACAACCCTGTTTTACTCCCGTTTGACGCTAAACATGGGTGACAGGTCATGCCCTACCCGCACACAGGCTTTACAGTCGCAGTAAAGTGCCTGCACAGCCCTTAGCAATCGACCATCCACACCGTACCCCGGCAACAATTCCACATTTTCTTCCTTACAACCTTATCAAATGCTTTCTCAAGATCCACAAAAGCACAGAAAATCTTCTGGTTAGCAGCCAGAAGCTTCTCCGTGATCATGCGGAGAGAAAATATTTGATCCGTGCATCCTCTTCCAGGTCTAAACCGCATTGAGCCTCCCATAGAAATCTTCCGATTTCTCTTGCATCCTACGTGTCAAAACCTTCGAGTATACTTTACTTGTTAAACTGGTCAGGCTGATCGCCTGATAGCACCCGCAGTCAAAATGTGAACCTTTACCTTTATATAAAGGCACAATGACTGCGGATCGCCAATCATCCGGGACGTCCCCCGTCCGCCAGCACAAATTGCACAGCAGATGAAAGCTGTCCCAGACGCGAGGCCCACCATACTTGATCATTTCAGCAGTAACTCTGTCTAGTCCCGCGGCCTTACCACATTTCAAACTTCGAATCGCACGTTCAATCTCTTTCATACTGATGACCTCAGCGTCATCGAGGTCCAGGTCTGGCGTACCAGTCACGGAGTCATCCCCGGATCCCTCACTAAGATCATCACACGCATACATTTCTCTATAAAATCTGCTCCATCGCTGCATGACGTCCGATTTTTCTGTGAGGACGTCATTAGTTCTCGAAAGCACTTTGTTCATTCTAAGGCTGTCGCACCACTTCGGGTCCTTCCAACCTCTTTCCAGAAGAGTTTGACTAACAACGAACCCCTTTGTCGACCGTAGACTAAAGTACGGCGACGGTGGTAATGACTACTGAAAGCTAAAGTAATAGCTGATTCATCTCAATCTACATCAGATTTCGCAAAACATTCATAATACGCAAATTTTGAAAATAAAGACGTTTCGAAAGGGAATATCGTAAGTTGTAGGTAGGTACTTAACTAAGGACATTAGCGAACCCATGTCAAAACTTAATTTGTGGAATCAATGCACAACCTAACCTTCAATTAATATTTTCAATTAATACATTCAATAAAAAACATTAAAGTTTTTTTACATCAATACAATTATTCAGTAAATAGTATTAACAAGAATAGTCATACGGTGACATATTTCGGTCCGTATTATTTGCGAAACGTTATGACGTATCGTATGCTCCAACGGTAGAAAAATAAACTTGTATGTATTAGCATTTATATGAAAAGATTACGGTGTATCCCAGATACGTTACGAAGAAAGAATAAATAGAAAATTGTCGGGGTCGTTCTGTAACATCCCTAATTCAAACTAACTTTTTGTCATAAATCTGAAGTTACAGACTAATTTACAGTCCATATAATGGTAAGTGGCTATTACTGTTGTCCATAGACACCGCAGTTAACTCCAAACAAAGAACAAAGAAAGCTACGAATGCGTTGTCACCTCCTACGAGTCCAAGGTGTAATATCTCGCAGCCTGTGATTATACTGGCTCTCTAAATCATTCGCAGTGCAAGCGCTGCTTTTTGGTGTCATAAATAGATAACCTGCTGTTACCTATATTAATAGACTCCTATATTGAATATAATTCCTAAATAATTGCTTACATACATCTGACCAACTTGACTCGCCAACCAAGCTACGGACCCAAATTTCTTTCAGAGTAGAGAGTTGTGAAAAAGTAGAAACTACTCTGCCATACTGAGAAATAATTAATAACTAAAAATAACTGAGACAACACGAATTGATAATGAGCTGTGATGATACTGATAATTATTGCACGCCTCATAACGCAAAGCGTTATTAGGTAGTGCTTTACTCTCGACAAGTCAAGGTCAAGCAATTTTGTGTTCTTTAAATGCCTCTATCATAACCATATTGCACTTATACGATTATATGAGTAGCCCTATATCAAGAAAACACTCTAAGTAATCTAAATTATATTTAAAAAAAACTTTTAATATTGCTACTTTGAAGAAAAAAAACGGTTTGAAAAAAATTTACGTGGACTATCTGATGTTGATTTTGACCAGGTTTTTTTAATAGCTTCAGAATTACATCAACTGGTTCCATATTTCATATCAATAGCCTAGTACGCGGAGTTTGTTTTTATAAGTTTTATTCCTATTAAAATTTAAAGGTGCTTTCATATTTTTTTAGCCTTTGATAGACAAAGGATAAATGTACCTTACAGCCTACACCGATTTTATACTTTGTGTAATCGATTTATTTTGCTGAACATTATTATTTTTTTCCCTGTAGGTGACACTACCTGTTAAAATAATAGAGCGCTAAATTTAAAACACGTAAATGATATATTTTAAAAGTCATGAATACAATTTATTTTTTTCATCAAAATTAAATGAAACGCTCATGAGGCGTGCACTTTTTGATTTTCTAAACTATTAGGTCCTAGGTAGCGTTTTGTCGTACTGACCACTTTGATCTAAAATATCTCCACTTTGGTTAAGAACTCCAAATTCAAATTTATAAATTCATTTAGCTGGTACATTTGAGTTTTGAAAACAGTCATTCATTTGTTTTTTCCTCATTATTTTATTCTTTGGCGTCGCTTATTACCGCACAATGAAAAACATGAAATATCGGTATATTTACGAGTACGAGTTCTACCGTGGCACCAGTGCTGCAGAAACAGCTCGAAGGATTAATGATGTGTACGGCGCTGGTATCGCAAAAGAAAGCACGGTACGTTTGTGTTTTCAACGTTTTCGTTCTGGAAATTTCAACCTTCAGAACCAACCACGTGGACGGCCGGAGACCAAAGTGGAAAATGAAGAATTAAAGGCTATTGTAGAAGCGGATCCATCACAAAGCACTTCAGATATAGCTGCATTCTTCGGTAAGTGATAAAACTGTATTAATCCATTTGAAGCAAATCGGCGAAAGTAAAAAAACTTGAACGATGGGTACCTCATGAATTGAGTGAATCGAACTTGAAAACACGCGTCGACTGCTGTGCTACTTTGCTCAACCGACAAAATAATAAAGGGATTTTAATTCGAATCATTACTTGTGATGAAAAATGGATACTGTACGATAATCGGAAGCGCTCGTCGCAATGGCTGAACCCTGGAGACACAGCCAAATCCTGACCTAAACGAAAATTGACTCAGAAAAAGTTACCTGTGAGTGTTTGGTGGACTAGCGCCGGTGTCGTTCACTACAGCTTTCTAAAATCTGGCCAAACGATTACGGCAGATATCTACTGTCAGCAACTGCAAACCATGAAGGAAGAACTAGCTGCTAAATAACCGAGATTGGTCAATCACTCTAGGCCACTGCTGCTTCACGACAACGCAAGACCACACACTGCAAAACAAACAACCACTAAGTAAGATGAGCTACAATTGGAATGTCTGCGACATCTACCGTACTCCCCGGAACTTGCTCCAACAGATAACCATATTTTCCGGAATTTGGACAACTTATTACAAGGAAAATAATTCAACTCCGATGCGGCAGTCCAAACTGCCTTCAAAGAGTTTATTGATTCTCGCCCCCGTGGTTTTTTAGTAAAGGGATAAATGAACTACCTATGAGTTGGCAAAAGTGCATACTTTGATTAATTAAATATATTTTACAAAAAAAATTGACTTTATATTCCTCCCGTACAAAACGTCAATATCATATGTAAGGACCTAATATATACATCTATGGGTAATTTGAAACTCGATGAAATGAAAAAGCCACAGTAAAAAGAGACAAATATATACATCTATGGGATTTACCTAAGAGAGAATGAGATAGAATATTATATTAAATTAGTCGTGTTGAGGCCATCTAGCGTCTATTTTACCTACCACCTTTAGAGTCAATTCAATTTTTGTTCGATAAAATGATTTTACCTATTGAATGTAGTATTTCTAATAGAAAGCAATTTTACTTAAAAGAAAATATTCTTTTTATTTATCACACTAAAATTTATGCTCTTACATGTCTAAAATAAGGATTATAACATTTATTTGCAATAAAATTAAACTCTTATCTTATATTTTATGCTGCACTTGTGGTAAAAAATTATCTTATCATATTAAATAAATCGTTTGCCGTGAAATATTTTTATTTTACTGAACACTTTTTTTAATTGTATTTCTGTTTACAGCTCTTCTTCTTCTTCATCAGCCTGTAGAAGTATACTGCTGGACAAATAGCTACCTAATCTACCTACCAACCCTATGATTTACCTGGCATTTCTCATAGACAATTCTTATTATCTTACGACACACAACGGATGAAACGGGGTGATCTACTCTTTTATGCTACCATCATATGACATTAAATTAAACTATGAGTAACTTTTTTTAGTCAGACTAATAAAAACGTGAAATAGTTTTAAGAAATACTAAATTGAAGACATAATATTATCTTGTTCACATGATGATATTATAATCTTCTTCTTTTTCATCAGCCATACGTAGTAACAATATTTAATCTATGGCCATAGTATTTAAAAATAATATCATACATGGTAGAGCCATGCGGCAGCTATATTATGGTTGTAGAAAGAATGCGTCGGCTCCACCGGGGAAGGACCACGCTCTCACATAATACTAGCATAAAATAACAGCTTAATGCTGCTGTATTTCGTATGATGAATATAGGGGAACCGGAGACCTTTTTTTTACTGGAAACGAGGCATTTCATATTAGTCCTCAGGGTGATAACGCATATGCATTTTGATTCTTAATCGAGGATATATGTAAATGTCTATCTATGGTTCACAGCATTCACTTGCCATCAGGTGTACTTATTCTATAAAAAAATCTATTACTAAAAAAAACTTTTATTTTTGTAACTTTAATAAATAGACTACAAGGTCTGTAATAATCACCGTTAGTTTTTTTAAGAAAGTTAAAAGTTAAAAAGTTAAAGTTACAGCCTATATACGTCCCACTGCTGGCACAGGCCTCCTCTCATTTCTGAGAGGGTTTTAGGCAAGGAAATGTCCGCCGCGCTGCCCCAATGCGTGTTGAGGAACTTCACATGTCTTCGAAATATTTTTTGATTTCTCAGACATGCAGGTTTCCTCACGATGTTTTCCTTCACCGCCGAGCACGTGGTAAATCAGCACTTAAAATTGCAATTAACAATTTCATTGGTGCCGGCGGGATCGAACCCGGTGGCTCGCGTACTGTGAAACTTACAGCGAGCGCTAACCATCTGAGCTACCACGGCTCTATAAAGTTATGAGGCTTTAAATATAAATCTCACAATCAATTCCAGGCGTTAAATATACGGTTGAAATAATATTTAGCAATAACGCCCGCGAAAACTTCAACCGTTATTTGTACTTTACAAGCCCAATAAAATGTTACAACCGACTTTTGTAAGTAATTTATGTGTTAACTTTCTACGCCGTAATATAAGGCGTTATACTGTTACAAAACTTTATGTAAATGTAAATGTTACAAAAGAATAAAAGAATAAAATGTAATATTATTTCATGTAAGAATATCCACTACCCCATATCATCCCGTGGTGTCGTTACAGGCGATATAGGAAAATTAGTTATAATGGGCATTTTCTTGATAACAAGTAAAATTACTACATTTACGGGTTTTCACACCACTTCATTACATAAAAAAACTGCGATTGGCAACCCATCGGCCAAGCTTGGCAACAAATCTAAATAATCCCCCTAAAAGTTAATCTATGGAGGGGCCTAATTCAGCAGTGGATTTTTGATAAGCTGTGATGATGATTATACCATTTAATATACCTAGTACCGGTATATGATCATGTTCAGCGGTAGGCTTTTACGGACCGATAAAAAAGACGAAATCTGTGGATGATAAGATACTGTGATTTTTCATACGTTTCTTTTTTTCATGATAATTATTTAGTTAATAAGAAAAAAAGAAGAAGTAAGAAAGAGAGAAATACTTTATTTTGGCACAGTCTATTGACGTACACAACTTTATATTTATAATGCCGATTTTCAGTATTGACCAAAGAAAACCTAGATGAGTACAGCTCCAGAAGTAAAAAAAGGTAAAGAAGTTCTAACTATGAAAGGATAAAATAACAAGTATTCTTCACTCGTTATTTACGTGGTAGAGCCATGCTGCAGCTATATTACTGGTATAGTTGTAGCACGAATGGGTCGGCTCGACCGGGGAAGGACCACGCTCTCACAGAATATCAGCGTAAAATAGCAGCTTAACGCTGCTGTGTTTCGTATGGTGAGTGTAGAGAACCGGAGACCCTTTTTACTGGAAAAGAGGCATTCCATCTTGGTCCTCACTGGTGGCAACGCATCTGCATTTTGATTCTTTATTGAAGATAGATGTAGATGTCTATGGGTCACAGCAACCACTTACCATCAGGTGGACTGTGTGCTCGTTTGTCACCCGATCCTATAAAAAAAAAAAAAACTCGGAGTAACCACAGAGGCAGGAATGCGTGGCCGTCAAACATGCATTGTTTGTAAAGAAGGACCACGCCCTCACAGAATACAAGCGAAAAATAGCTGCTTAATGTTGCTGTGTTTTGGTACGGTGAGTAGAGAACTGGAGACCCTTTTTACTGGTAACGAGACATTATATCATCTGGTGTGAGAACATATCTATATTTTGATTCTTAGTCGAGGTTAGAGGTAGGTGACTGGGCCACATCTTCAAATTACAATCAGCTGGACTGTGTGCTGTATGGTCATTATTTAAAAATTACCGGCCAAGTGCGAGTCGAACTCGCGCATGAAGAGTTCCGTACCACCGTAATACCCGTTTCTAATAGAGGGGGAGCCCCTTTCAATTTTTAATTTATTTTAATTTTATTATTTATTGTTATAGCGGCAACATAAATACACATTCTGTGAAAATTTCAACTGTCTATCATGAGATACAGCGGAGGCTTAGTAATAGGGTCCCGTTGGTTACCCTTTGGGTACGGAAGCCTAAAAAGAATATTTTAATGACAGGTACCTTTCTGGGTGAGAAATGGACCTATTGGAAATGGAAAAATTGTAATTCAATAAAAAAATCTGCCCTGTAAAGGGTTAAAGGAATATTTTTATCCCCGATATGGTGAAAAACAGAGGACGGACATTATATGTACCTTAACGACATTCTTGTTGTTAATTTGAACTTGCAGTATTTCTGATACAAGTCAAAAGGATAAATAATTAAACTTTTAACAAAAAGTAAGAACCAACTTACTTTACCGCGGGCTTTAATTCTTCCATACATTATGTCTTAGCACCGACTTCAGAAGAAACTAATTAAATAATTTCCACATAATGAAATTATTTAACTATTTCCGGCTTTTGAAGTCAGTTTTTAGTCGGGCGGCATCAGAGGCAGCTCAACTGAGTAAGTGGCGCAAATATGAGTTAACTGGCGCAAATAGAGAGATGACTACATACTCGTATTTGTGCCATTTGCTGTTGAGACAAGCGGTCCGGGCGGTCCACGTGCGGTGAAATTCCTAAAGGAACTCCATCCGCGACTGGTCGTTGCTGCTGGTGATAAGAGGGCTGATTCTTTATAGAGCGAGGAAACGCAGCCAGCGTGCTTGGCACGATACTACGAGGAGTAGGACTGTATGATAATTAAGTTATTAGTTTTAGTATTTTTATTATAGTTTTTTTAATATTTTAAATGTAATTGTGACGATCAAAATAAATTATTATTATTAAAAGTTAAATTATAACTGTTTTGTATTTTTTTCTTTATCATATATATCATATTATAACCCTCGTCATCGTTTTCATCATTATTATAGCCTATCAAAAGCTCACGGCTAAAGGACTCCAAATTTAGTTTAGGCGTAGTATTAATGTAATGTATTCTTTGGTTAGTATTGCACGGGGGCTGTATGCAAATAATCAGTCTATACTATAGTTAGATTTGATTGAAACTGCAAGTAATATGTAGATTAATCGGGTTTGACTCCGACTAACAGTTTTATTAGTACTGTTGGTTTGGAACTTGTTTAAAACTAAGCATTCAGTTACGGATAATAATAATGATTTATTTGCATGAAATATGGTAAAAAACAAGTGAATAAAATACAAATTAGAATTATAAATCATGAATAAATGTATCTCAAAATATGCAGAGAGTTTTGAGAGTACCATACCGTATAATAAAAATCACAGATAATCAACTGAGGAAATTGATAATACACTGAGGAAAGAAAAACTTTGTCCCAAAACGAATTTATTCACGTATAACTGCGAATAACGTGGTAAATACTAGGTTGATCAATAGTTTTTGGAAACGCAATGAAATTCTAGGATAAGTAATATATGTATTAATATGTAAATTGTATTTACCTTTCAACTTAATCGCCTTTTGAGCTAATACACCTTGAATAGTGTTTTGCTAGTTGGTTGATTCCTTACAAAAAAAATATTGCACCGGGGCTACCGAGGGCTTATTTTGAGCAATTTTTTATTATTCTGAGCTGTAATCAAGAAGATGATGCTGCTCATCTCTTCACTGCCATTTCACGGTGGACACTCATTCAATAAAAATTAATTTAATTAATAAAATTTAAGTCAATTAACATAATTGAGTTGGTATTAGCAATTTTCAGTTGTTATTAGTTTCATTTCCCTCTGTCGCCTTGTACGACACCAACGGGATAATATGGGGCACACTGATATTATACAAACCAAAGTTAACACACTTCACACTAACTTTTATTCGTATTATAACATGACAAATTATTAATAATATTCAACGCTGCAGTGGAATATAAATTAACCCATAAATTGTTTCTCAAGGATCTTAGTTTCTTATCTAAGCAATTATATTTTACTTTGAAAATAGATAGGAAGCTAATCGCTCAAATAATTCCCCCTTCATATTTGAGTAGGCTTGTATGACAAATTTATATTATTCCCATCACAAACAATGATAATAATAACAGTAACTGTATTGAGGCGTATATTTTTGTAGTAATAATTTCATTTCGTGTTGGCAAATACAAGTAAAGTCTTACATGTATTAGAAAATGTTATTTCTAAGACATGCAAGTTTTCTCACGGTGTTTTCCTTCAACGCCGAGCATGTGATGAATTGGCACCTGATTTCAAAAAATGAAAATAAAGTCATCACACGTGGAAAAGCCATGCTACGGCTTTATTATGGTTGTAACACGAATGGGTCGGCTCGACCGGAGAAGGACCACGCTCTCACAGAATACCAGCTTAAAATAGCAGCTCAATGTTGCTAGTTTCGTATGGTGAGTATAGAGAACGGGAGACCCTTTTTACTGGAAACGAGGCATTCTATCTTAGTCCTCAGGGGTGACAACGCATCTGCATTTTGATTCTAAATCGAGGATAGACGTAGATATCTATGAGCCACTGCATCCACTTACCATCATGTAGCCTGTGTGCTCGTTTGTCAATCCACCCATGTTCTATGAAAAAAAATTGCCAGCGAAGTTCAAACCTAGGTTGCTTGAACACTATGGAGGAGGTTTCATTGCTCTATAGCAAATGAGAGAAAACCTGTGCCCAGCAGTGGAACGTATACACTTTCTCTTTTTTTATAGATTAGGGTGACAAACGAGCACACAGTCCACCTGATGGTAATTGGACGATGTGGCTCATAGACATCTACATTTATCCTCAATTAAGAATCAAAAATCAGACGCGTTGTCACCCTTGAGGACTAAGATGGAACGCCTCGTTTCCAGTAAAAAGGGTCTCCGGTTCTCTACACTCACCATACGAAACACAGTAGCATGAAGCTGCTATTTTACGCTGGTATTATGTGAGAGCGTGGTCCTACCCCGGTCGAGCCGACCCATTCGTCCTACAACCATAATATAGCTGCAGCGTGGCTCTACCACGTATAAAATCTATCTATCCTAGACACTAAGAAATATTTTTAATCTAAACCCTGTAAGACTCTGTTTTAAAACATCCGTTTATTATTCAGGGTATGCTGAATATTTTACCAAATGCAGATGTTGTTTGCTTTTCAAATCTAAACTAAGTAAAGTTAAACAAAACTACACCACCTGGCGATTTTGCTTTCCGTGCATTTGCATTTTAAATTAATTTCAATGTTTTATTTAGATTAAAATTAAATGTCAGACAATTGATTACCATTACCGTTATTGCCTATAAAAGTCCATTGTAGGACATTGGCCTCCCCCATACATTAGGGATATATTATGTCATAATTTCCACGCTGGATTGGCAACCGCAGCTTTTATTTTTAGTTGTTATTAGGAAGCCGCTTCTGCCCATTTCCTGTTTAAGCCTCCCTCTGTCGCCTCTTACGACACCCACGCCGTAATATAGTGTAGTGAATATCCTTAAACCACCACCATAGAGGGTGGTAGCTACCCAGACGGTCGCCTAGACAGACAAGTGGTAAAATTAAAAATTTTGTACAACCGACTTCAATAAAAATAAAATGAGAACATCATCAATGTAGTCGAAGTCAATTTAATATCCATTATTAAGGGAAGTCAATTTAATATCCTTATTAAGGATAACTCAAAAACTACTGGTCAGAACTTGATCAAATTTATATGGGAACACATGAGAAGCACCAGCTTTCGAATAAAAAGGATCATCAAAATCGGTTCACCTAGAAAAAAGTTCTGCGGTAACACACATAAAAAATACAGTATAATTGAGAACCTCCTCCTTTTTTGAAGTCGGTTGAAAAGGAGTCTACTACCTAGTATACTTCAATATGTTTTTTACCAATCAAATTGGAATAAAAGATAAGAGGAGGTAATAAAATACACACAAACAAAAGCAAACTTCATCAGCCTGTGAAAGTCCACTGATGTACATGAAATTCTTCTACATCAGTCCGTAAAAGTCTTCATCGAGCTTGACAGTTGGATTGACGATCTCAGTACTACCTATATGTCTCGCAACGTATTTGACAATGCTTACTGTCGATACACCTCCATCTAGCGGAAGCCATAATATCTTCCTGGTATTTCCCACAGTCGCCACTAACTACTTCCTCGGGTTGAATTTGGGCGATGGATTTTCTCATGTCGTTATCATATGGGACTTTTCCCATAGTGGGAATGATTTACCTTAATAGTCACACTTAGCAGGCGGATTGACGAACTAAGTACCGACAGTCTCGCACTGACGCTGCTACCCGGCCTGGATATTTTATTGCTGTTAATCGTTTGCCAGATATAAGATATTTGTGGTGGCGTTGAAAGATAATCCATAACTATATTTCGTTTCACAATACCAAGAAACGACTAACAGAAAATGACAGAAATTAAATTCTATTTTTATAGAATATGGGTGACAAACGAGCACACTGTTGACGAGATTGTAAGTGGATGTTGTGGCCATAGATATGATATGATCTATATCTAACTTCAATTAGCCACCAAAATGCAGATCCGTTGTCACCCTTTAAGACTAAGAAGGAACGCCTCGTTTCCATTAATAAGGGTCTCCGTTTATCTACACTTACCATACGAACATAGCAGTATTAAGCTGCAGTATTGCTTCTGATAGATGGTAGTATATCTCGTTTACGTCAGACGTAAAATAACTAAACCGATGACGTAGAGCAACATCAAGGGTGCGCGACGTCTGAGAGTGATTTCATCAACCTACCTAATAAGCGTGCCTATTAAAGTAAATTTTCCCACTGCAACGGAAGAGGCATAAGTCCAGCTGTGGTCTCACACGGGCAGTTAAAGTAGAACAAGAAAGATAATATACGAGATGATTATATCGCGGTTATATTGTTATATGATTATTTAAGCTTCCCTTAAAACTTATATTTTAATTAAAAATGGGCTCATTCTTGACCTCCATCTGGCCCGAGGGCAAAGATGAGGTTTACAATGGAGCGTGTTTGCCCAGGAGAAGCCTGTTCACACGCACCTTGAATAGGTTCACGTTATACGCACTCGGAAAACCAACCGCTGGTAGAGCATTCCACTCCTTGGCTGTGCGCATTATAAAAGATGGCTTATAGTGCCGGATGAGGCCAGATTAAGTTATTGGAGTTTTCTGTCAAGAAATTCTCAGAAGCAGCCGGAGACAGAAAGTTTTGTTGTTGTTTTTGTTGGGGGTGTTTTCAAATTAGTGTCTAGAAATGCACGTAAAGTAATGCCGTTGGTTGTGCGCCTGATCTTTTTCCGGTTGTGTAGGATTGCTATCCCATTGGATTATGAGAGTCAGGAAATAGAGAGTACATCTGATGTGCTTGCGCACAGACTTGTGCACTGTCTTGTATTGTGCAGATGGTTAGTCTCCGTTGAAACTGGTCACCGCGACGAAATTCGGTCTGAAGCACATTATGCTAATTATTAATCTTCTTTTTTATCAGCCTGTAAAAGTCACTGCTGGGCCAGGAGCTCTCTAGTTGTAGGAAGGATTTGCCTTACTCGTCACGCTTAGCACCTTCGCACCTTCGACGCCGTTTCTTCTTGCCGGTTTTTTCAAATTGAATAAGGGTGACAAACGAGCACACAGTTCACCGGATGGTAGGTGGAAGCTGTGGCCCATAGACATCTACGTCTATCCTCGACTAAGAATAAAATGCAGATCCGTCGCCACCGCTGAGTATGGAATGCCTTAAAAGGGCCTCCGATTGGGTATTTTACACCTGGCGTAAACAATGGTTATGCTGCCATCTTGTGGAAAAGAAATTACCTCTTAAGATACCCACGGAACGAAATGAGGATTTTCAACCACGATAACTGTTAATCTTAACTCTTTAAAAATAAAACAATATTTTTTACAGAAAAAAATGCCCCAAAAGCAACATTTGATTTGAATGACTTATGTTTAAAAAAAAATGGCAACGTATTACATTGTTCTTCGTTACATTTTGTATTATTTAACAATGAGAACCTCTAATTCTAAAAATATACATTGTTTTTTCTATGGAACTTATTTTAACGTTTCGAATTGAAAACCGTGAATAGCTTTATCTAAGGTTAATTTTTAAATAAAAGAAATTATGTTTCTATCTTGGGCACGTATCGCGTTAATAATAAATAGTATCCATTACATCGGTTAAAGTTAAGTTTATTTCAGCAAAGATTTGTGGAAACAAAGGCGACGTTGCAAAAACGTACCATAAAGCTTGCAAATTTTATTTTTAATAGGTTATTTTGAACCTTCTTCACGTTTTTTCATTCATTCATTACAGTCCTTCACAAGCCCACTGTTGAACATAGGCCTCCCCCAAGGAATGAAAAATAAGAAATTTTCAATCCATTGCTTGTTTATCAAGCCTATTCGCATAGGGAAAGAGACGAAGAAGAAGGAAGAAGAAACATACCAGTAGATGGTCGTGCAACGACTGCCTAATAACAACAAAAAATAAGAAACTGTGGTTACTATAAGCGTGACGACGTTTGCGCCGGGGTGGCAATTACATTTTGTATTGAGGGCCATGAGGCCAGGAAAAACGAGCACTCAGAAGTACTAGCCTTCCAGACCCCAGCGGCATATCTGGTCTATGATTCCGCCGCCAACCAAGATTCGACTGCCGAGGGTAGGGTGACCGATGTCTCGCAATTCCGACACTCCTGTCCCCCCGCAGCCCCACCACCACCGCATCAACGGTGCGGTCCTGTCAGAGTCGCGGAGGATAGGGCGATTGACGCATCGCCATACCAACACTCCTCTACCTCCGCGACTCCACCTCGGCTTAGGCGGTCGGGGGAGAGGGCACCCCTCTCGCAGCAGCCCACCAACACACATTCGAAGTGGGCACTCGGATTGGCCACCTCGGGCCAGCTAAGTGGGTTCCTCTTTGTTCACCGCGGGTGACCAAGCCACGGCTACTAAGCCCCCCGCCACGACAAGGCGGGAACCCGTTCGGGTTTTATTTTCGATTACTGTACCGACAAGCGCGCAACTCTTAAATTTTAAGCAGAAGAAGAAAAGAAGAATATTAGTTACAGAATAGCGTAGTTTAAAAGAGTTGGCCACTGTGCTCGCTGGCCAAGAGCTGGAACCGCTATCTTAGAATTATTAATCTCAGATGGTAGCCATCAACAACCAACAATGATATTGTGGTTTCCGTTATCGAATACATATCCCACATTATTATCGGTTATCAAGGCTTTGCTCGTTGATTAACAGAATGCACCGAATGGAAGACAGGTTGGTATTAAGAGAAATACATATACATATTTACATTAAAATAAAAGGTTTCGCGTGTACAAAATACACCAAAACCAAATGTTTGCCCGCAGCAATACAAATTCTTGTTTGTATAAATCACCCGCAATCTGTTCACTGTGCAGCACTCTGCTAATTGGACAGTCGGAAAGCAGACAGGCTGTCGCTCGCCGAGTGTGCTCGGGATTTCAACACTAGTTTTACAGCGCTGTCGTAATTATTTTACTGCTTTCACTAAATGCATATGTAATTTGTTTTATTCTTATTAAATCGAATAATAATAATAATAATAGTCATTTATTTAAGGCTTTTTTCATCCATTTCAAATATTACTAAAAGTTAAAAACCAGATAGAAATATAATTATAAAAATTATTTTTTTATAGAATTAGGGTGACAAATGAGCACACGTCCCACCTGAGGTTGAGTGGATGCTGTGGCCCATAGACATCTATATCTATCCTTGATTAAGATCGTATACGTTGCCATCACTGAGGACTAAGATGTATTGCCTCATTTCCAGTAAAAAGGGTCTCCGGTTCTCTACACTCACCATAGCATCTCCACCTCAGCATTAAGCTGTTATTTTACGCTGTTATTCTGTGAGACCGTGGTCCTTCCCCTGCAACCCGATATCTAATAACCGCAAAGTAATTAGGCACCCTGCCATTGGCAAATGCATACAATAATCTTTATTGTACCCCAAGAAAAGGAGTATTGAGGGAAAAACAAAAGGCTGTCTTATTGCTACATAGCAAATTCTTCCCAACCACCTTGAAAAATAATTACATACAAAGATGAGAAAGATTAACGATCGATTATTAGGACCTATTTATATGTGAGGTTATTTAGATTTAAGATAAACAAAAACCATTTCCACCGCTTACTTTAATAAATTTTTCGTTTCTATCAAAAAATCTTCAAGTTTTTGGTATAAAATGTACCCTCTATCTGTTCGTATAGTTTCTTCACCATCGGTATAGCCATTCCGGAGATATGCCTGAACAGACAGACAAATATTTAAATGGTTTTATATGTGTCTTAATAGCTTTCAAAATTAATAGCTTCTATAAGCTTGGGGGTTACTCTGAGCTTAATATAAGCCAGGTAATTCAATATTACAGATAGACACTTCAATATTTTATACAGTGGTAGAGCCACGCGGCAGCTTTTGCTGTGGCATGGATGGGCCGGCTCAAACCGGGGTGGTACCACGACCTCACAGAATACCAGCGTGAAGGAGAGGTTTACTTCTGCATTTCGCCTGGTGAGTGCAGATGGCCGGAGGCCCAATCCCCTCCCCCCCCAATCAACATGGTAGTGGAATTAAACAGAAGACTACCCCAGGAGGGTACCAGCATCCCTGGAGAATCCTCGCTGAGCATCCACGCCCATGCTACCCTACTTTTTGAGCGGGTGCTCAGGCTGCCCCGCGTATTCTGGGGGCGAAATTCCGCTCAAGACGAAACCTGCTCGGGGCAAGCGGAGCAAAGACAAAGGCAACCCTGCTACGCTTTCCGTGGATTTCTGCAATATCAGGGACTTGTTCAAACCTTAACGCCGTCCACTACCATCTGGAGACGGCAAAGCCGGCCTTGCTCTTTCTAACCGACACGCAGGTGTCCTCTCTGGCTGATACTGTATCTCTCCTGCCCGGGGTACAAATTAGAACACTCCTTTGTGCCCCGGGCTGGAGTTTGCGTGTACGTCAGAGGACATCTGTTATCGACGCCCGGCAGTCTTGAAGGTACGGACCTGTCCATCCTATGGCTGCGCGTAGACAGCGACGACCATCCTCGCGTCTACGGGTGCTCTATAGGTCCCATAGCGGTAATGCCGACACAGACCGACTCATCGACCACGTCCAAATGGCTGCAGACTCCGTGCTACAACAGGTCCCTTCCGCAGAGATCGTGATGCTCGGTGATTTTAACGCCCACCACGCTGAATGGCTTGGTTCCCGTTTAACCGATCATGCGGGTAGATCTGTTTATGACTTTGCCTTGGCTTATGGTCTGACACAACTGGTTACTGCGCCTACGCGGATTCCAGATGTGGAAGACCATGTACTCCCTGTTGGACCTTCTGCTGACCTCTCATCCGGACGGATATCAGGTCTCCGTCGATGCCCTCTTGGCTCGTCGGACCATTGTCTGATCCGGAGCACGGTGCCACTCACGCTTCCATCGCAGTTGCGATCTGCAGCTCGCCGCCGTGTTTGGCACTATAGGTCAGCCGATTGGGATGGGATGCGGTCTTTTGCATCCTATCCTTGGGGCGGGTTTGCTTCTCGCCGGATGATCCCAACGTTGTTGCTGATTCTGTCACTGATGTGGTACTTCAGGAATGGAATTATTTATTCCATCATCTGTGGTGCCTATCGGAGGCAGAACTCAGCCATGGTTTGGTCGCTCCTGTAAAGTTGCATCACGCTATAAGCAGGGTGTTACCGGGCCTGGGCTGACGCATCAACGTCCCGGGATGTAAACACTAGCGCTCTTAAAAAGTATAATTCCGCCTCCAGGTCCTTCAAAGTGTCATTGCCAAGGCAAAGTCAGAGCACATCGGCAGAATTGGCGAAACTAGTTCGCCTCCTACGGGAACACGTGCATTCTGGTCTCGCCAAGGCTGTCCAAGGAACTTCTGTCAGCCATCTCTGCCATCTCTGAACAGGGTGGACGACTCACTGGCCCATAACGCAAAGGAGAAAGCCGATCTGCTAGGCTCTTTTGCTTCCAACTCGACTCTTGATGACGGGGAACATACCGCCTACCATCCCGCGGTGTGAGTGCTCCATGCGGAAGTGCTGTTTACACAGCGCTCGGTACGTAAAGCACTTCTCTCCTGGACGTCAACAAGTCGAGTGGGCCTGATGGAGTCCCACCCATTGTGCTGAAGACGTGTGCTCCGGAGTTGGCACCGGTTTTAACGCGTCTTTCCGGTACTCCTACCCTAGGCGTAGTCCCGAACTCATGGAAGGCAGCTTTGTGCACCGATCCCTAAAAAGGCGACCGCTCAGATCCGTCCAACTACAGGCCTATCGCTATCACCTCCTTGTTCTCCAAAGTAATGGAAACTGTTATCAACTGCCAGCTCATGCGGTATTTGAGGATCACCAGCTGATTAGTGACCGCTAGTACGGTTTCCGTCGAGGTCGCTCAGCTGGTGATCTTCTAGGTTACCTAACTCATAGATGGGCGGAGGCAGGAGTCCAAGGAGAGGCGTTGGCCATTAGTTTGGACGTGGCGAAGGCCTTCGATCGGGTTTGGCACAAAGCGCTTCTTTCGAAGCTCCCTTCCTATGGGCTTCCCGAGAAATTGTGCAATTGGATCACTAGTTTTCTTGCAGATCGGAGCATCAAGGTCGTAGTAGACGGTGCATGCTCCGACTACAAGCCATTAACGCTGGTGTTCCACAAGGCTGCGTGCTATCACCAACGCTGTTTCTTCTGCATATCAATGATATGTTGCAAACTGGTAACATTCATTGCTATGCAGACGACAGCACTGGTGATGCTTTATACACCGGCCGTGCCAATATTTCTCGGGAAAACGTCACTGAGTACCGGACCAAACTTGTGTCTGAAGTCGAGACTTTGTTGAACAAAGTCTCAGACTGGGGCGACTAAATCTAGTCCAGTTCAATCCCCAGAAGACACAAGTTTGCGCGTTTACCGCTAAAAGAACCCTTTGTCGTATCTCCTCAGTTTCAAGGCACTCCTTGTTGCCTCAGCCAGTATCGGAATCCTCGGTGTCGACATATCGAGTGATGTGCAGTTTCGTGGTCACTTGAAGAGAAGGCCAAATTGGCCTCTAAAAGCTTGGCGTGCTCAGCAGAGCGGGACAGTATTTCATGCCGGCATCGCTTGCAACTTTCATGGAATACTGTTCCCATCTCTGGGCAGGGGCTCCCAGTGCCAGCTCCTTCCACTTGACCGCATCCAGCGCAGAGCAGCTCGAATCGTCGACGACCGAGTTCTGTCCGATCGGCTTGACTCACTGGCACTGCGTAGAGATGTTGCATCTCTTTGCGTATTTTATCGCATGTACCACGGGAGTGCTCTGAGGAATTGTTCGGACTAATTCAGCCGCTCAATTTCACCATCGCACATCGCGACAGAACTCGAGATACCATCCATACCATCTGGATGATTGGCGGTCCACCACTGTGCGATTTAGAAGAAGTTTTCTTCCTCGCACAACTTCCTTGTGGAATCAATTACCACCAGCGATTTTTCCGGACCGATACGACTTAGGGACCTTCAAGAAAAGAGCCTACACCTTCTTAAAAGGCCGGCAACGCATCTGCAATTCCCCTGGTGTTGCAGTTGTTCATGGGCGGCGGTAATCACTTACCATCAGGTGAGCTGCATGCTCGTTTGCCCCCTCTCCTATAAAAAAAAAAAATTGAAATAAATCCATATAATAATATATATTAGGTCCTTACATATGAAATTAGCGTTTTATCGTACTGACCACTTTGATCTGAAATATCTCCTCTTTGGTTAAGAATTCCAAATTTATATTTATAAATTCATTTAGCTGGTACATTTGAGTTTTGAAAACAGTCATTCATTTGTTTTTTCCTCATTATTTTATTCTTTGGCCTCGCTTATTACCGCACAATGGAAAACATGAAATATCGGTATATTTACGAGTACGAGTTCTAACGTGGCACCAGTGCTGCAGAAACAGCTCGAAGGATTAATGATGTGTACGGCGCTGGTGTCGCAAAAGAAAGCACGGTACGTTTTTGGTTTCAACGTTTTCGTTCTGGAAATTTCGACCTTCAGAACCAACCCCGTGGACGGCCGGAGACCAAAGTGGAAAATGAAGAATTAAAGGCTATTTTGGAAGCGGGTCCATCACAAAGCAGGCTTCGGGTTAAGTGATAAAACTGTATTAATCCACATGAATCAAATCGGGAAAGTAAAAAAACTTGAACGATGGGTACCTCATGAATTGAGTGAATCGAACTTGCAAGCACGCGTCGACTGCTGTGTTACTTTGCTCAACCGACACAATAATGAAGGGATTTTAAATCGAATTATTACTTGTGATGAAAAGTGGATACTGTACGATAATCGGAAGCGCTCGTCGCAATGGCTGAACCCTGGAAACCCAGCCAAATCCTGCCCTAAACGAAAATTGACTCAGAAAAAGTTACTTGTGAGTGTTTGGTGGACTAGCGCCGGTGTCGTTCACTACAGCTTTCAAAATCTGGCCAAACGATTACGGCAGATATCTATTGTCAGAACTGAAGGAAGAACTAGCTGCAAACAACCGAGATTGGTCAATCGCTCTAGGCCACTGCTGGTTCACGACAACGCAAGACCACACACTGCACAACAAACAACCACTAAGTTAGATGAGCTACAATTGGAATGTCTGAGACATCCACCGTACTTCCGGACCTTGTTTCTAACAGATTACCATTTTTCCGGAATTTGGACAACTTACAAGGAAAAAACTTCAACCCCGATGCGGCAGTTCAAACCGCCTTCAAAGAGTTTATTGATTCTCGCCCCCATGGTTTTTTTAGTAAAGGGATCAACGAACTACCTATGAGATGGCAAAAGTGCATAGATAACAACGGTACATACTTTGATAAATTAAATATATTTTACAAAAAAATATTGACTTTATATTCCTCCCGTACAAAACGCCAATTTCATATGTAAGGACCTAATAAAAGGCAAACCTGACTGACACATCTATCAACGCATAGCCGAAACTACTGTACGGATTTCGCTGAAATTTAGCATACAGACATTTGTAATGACGTAGGCATCTGTTAAAAAAGGATTTTTGAAAATTCGCCCCCTAAGGGGGTGAAAAGGGGTTAAAACTTTGTATGGAAGTCCGCCATTTTTAAAGCTAAAAGCCTGAAACTTTGTTTTTAGGTTAACGATTAGAAATAAACCATTACATGTCCTAGGGTTTTTGATAATTCAACCTCTAAGGGGGTGAAAGGGGGGTTGAAAGTTTGTATGGGGAAACAAGATTAGTTAAACTATTTTATTCGAAACTTCACATGAGTACCCCTATCAATAAATGAGTAAACAAGTGTTTCAGGCTCTTTCAGAATTCAACCCCTAAAAGGTAGAAAAGGGGGTGACAAATTCTGAAAATCAACATGGGTATCGTTTTTATGGTTTATCGGGTGATTACGAAAACAACAACTCTTTCAAAATCCAACGTAGCAGACAGAAAATACCTACCATCATCCCCTGTGGGGATGCGATGTGGTTGAAATGTCAATATGGGTGTCGTTTTATGATTTTTTGGGATGTTAATTACGAAAATGGCATCGATTATGGTTTGAAACCAACATGGATGGAAGGATGGATGGATGTATGTTTGTATGTAAAATCATCATGGGTTGGGTGTGACTTGGTGTCATTTTAAGGTTTTCGGGTCAAATAACGTAAATGATATTGATAAATATTTTAAACTTAATTTATTAGAATAGAATAGAATATACTTTTATTGCACAAAACATAAAACAAAATAGACAAGAAGATTTGTACAAAAATTTGCACAAAATTACACCTGAACAAAAAATACTAATTTAAAAATTAAAAACAATGAAAATTAACAACCAAACCAAATATATTTTTTTACAAATTAATAAAATGGCAAAACCAAAAGAAATACTTAGGTACCTACCTATTTTGTATTGATCTTCAAGTACCGATCCCTACCAATAGATGGCGTTGGTATCGTTTTAGAACGCGGTAACGTTGTCTTTTTTTCAAACGTATATAAAGTGAATGGTGAATGAGCGCTTCAACCTGTACCACATACGGTACCTATTCACTGTTAACGGATATTTGACTAGACTTCGACTTGTTTGCTTGCTTACTTACGGTTTAAGATTTGCTTCGTGTTTCGGATTAGTTGCTTGATTTTGTCTTTCTTATAACCACTGTTCAAACTTGGAATTCGATGTGCTTTGTGATTAGGTATTGTTTATAAATGTATTTTTTCTCACTGAAAAAATGACTACAGAAACTCTTAATATTAAAGGAAAAATGGAAGAACATACTGTCGTCCCCATTATAGGTGACGGCGCCTGTTTGTTTCGTGCTCTTTCATTTTTAATGTACGGAACCCAAGAAAATGCGATGGTGATGCGTTCACAAATTATTAAATTTGTGGTAAATGATTGGCCTAGGTTTTCAGTTATGACCCACGACAGAAATGGCGATAATTATTCTTCAGCAAATGCGTATTCAGCCGATATGTTAAAAAATTAAACTTACGGTGGACTTTGTGAATTGGTAGCTGCAGGATTAATATTTCCGTTTAGGTTTGAAGTTAATCGAAACGGTCTGCTATATACAGAGTCCGGAACAGATATCTGTCCAGTAAGGCGATTACAATTTAGCCATGATTTATCTAATGGACATTTTGACGCCTATCTGCCTATTGTTGTGAAGAAAATTACACAGCGTCGCATGGAGGTACCTGTCGAAGAGCGTGATCCTTTTTCAGAGCTTGACCATTTAACTGTTACATCTTTTGTAAACAGTGAAATATCATCTCCAACCACCGGAATAGATCAATCTGTGTCATCGACATTAAAATATGAAAAAAAAAAAGAAAAATAAACGAACGTCGAGATTTATTAATTACACAAGAAAAAGTCGATTAAAAAGTGCACAAGAAAGATATAGGCAGAACAAGCCAGATTCAAATCGTAAAGCTGTGTCCACTTATCAGCAAAAAAATCCCGATACACACAGGCAAGCTGTTGCAAATTACCAAACTGTGAATCCACAAGTGCATAGAGCAATTCAGTCACGGTATGAGGAAAACCTTACACTGCGTTTATGGAAAATCAAGGTAAATTCCGCTATGGAGTATGACCCTGATATTGCATATAGAACTGACAGTAGTGCAGCCTTGGAATCTATGACATACAAGTGTCAGTGATGCAACGCGCTGAAATGGAAGGATGAGACACCTGGTATATGTTGCAGCGCTGGAAAAGTGCTACTTGATCTGTTGAAACAATTGCCTAAACCACTCTTTAGTTTGATTAATGATCTACACCCAGATCATGACCATTTTATGGGTAATATTCCTTAATAAAATACCTGTTTCCAGATTTCCATTTAAAAGATGCTATTGGACGACAAGACGCAGAAACCAACCAACTAGGACAAATGATTTCCTTCCATCATCTTTTACGGCGGGACCTAGGTATATGCATGAAAGAACACAGGACGCTATGACCTGTGTTGGGAATTACAGCCGGCCTGATCTTTTTATCACTTTCACATGCAACCCTCGCTGGGACGAAATAAAAGAGCAATTGCTTCAAGGACAACAATCTCATGATAGACACGATATAATTTCGAGGGTGTTTCGACTAAAGGTGAAAAAGATAATGAACTTATTGACAAAGGGCAAAATATTTGGTGAAGTGCGATGCTATATGTACTCAACGGAATGGCAAAAGAGAAGTCTTCCACATATTCATATTCTTTTATGGCTTCACAAACGTATTACTCCGGATCAAATTGACAATATAATTTGTGCTGAAATACCGGATCCCAAACGTGACCCAGAGCTTCACGAAATCGTTAAATGTAATGTGATACATGGTCCATGTGGAACTTTAAATCGAAAGTCACCATATATGAAGTAAACGATACCCCAGGGCTCTCATAAGGGAAACTCAAACTGGTGAAGACGGTTATCCGCAGTACAAGAGACGTTTATTAGATGACGGTGGGTTCTCTGTTGAAATCAAAAGCAAAACCATAGATAATCGCTGGGTAGTCCCTTATAATCCAGTATTATTAAAAACATTTAACGCTTACTTAAATGTGGAATATTGTCATTCGGTGAAATCAATAAAATACGTCTGTAAATAGTAAATAAAGGTTAAGACCAGGCATCGTTTGCTTTAGAAAATGAGAAAGATGAAGTTAAAACCTACACAAATGGAAGATATATAAGATCATCAGAAGCAGTATGGCGAATCCTTGAATTTCCCATTCAGGAGCGTTTCCCTCCCGTAGTCTACCTAGCTTTTCATTTGGAAAATGGGCAAAGGGTTTATTTTAATGAGCAAAATCTGAGTGAAAGAGTGAATAGTCCTCCAACAACCACACTCCTATCCTTTTTCGATTTGTATAAAGTGGATAACTTTGCAAAAACATTGCTCTACCTAGAAGTACCTGCATACTACATTTGGGATAAATGAAAGTTCCAAAGGAGAAAGCAGTGTTAGTGTTGTGCCTTTAAGCCTTTGGGAGAAATTCAAAGATTACCTATCTGAAGATTTTAAAAGGCAATTAGAAAGACAGGGAGATGTGGGTGTAGAGCACATAACAGATGTGGTATTTAACAAATGCCTTTCGGTAATAGAAGATGCCGTATTAGCGTTGGTTGGTCGGCTACTAAAAGAGTATGGGTTACCTCAGCCAAGCAAAGAACAACAATTTGAAAATAGAGAGCTTCTTAAAGAGACAAGTTACGACTTAGCATCATTAGAAAACACAGTTAAAAATAATGAAGGATCACTGAATGACGAACAAAAAGCAGTTTACAATCAAATTAACACAAAAATTGAATCAAATGAGGGTGGAATATTTTTTTTAGATTCTCCCAGTGGAACAGGCAAAACATTCCCCATAAATTTGCTACTAGCCAAAGTTAGAAGTACCCGCGGAATTGCTTTGGCTGTGGCTTCTTCTTGGATCACAGCTACACTGCTTGAGGGTGGACGAACTGCTCATGCTACCTTCAAATTACCACTCAATTTAACAACAGCTGATACTCCCATTTGTAATATATCGAAACAAAGTAATTTTGCTGAAGTATTAAAACATACGAATATGATAGTGTGGGATGAAATAACCATGGCTCATAAGGGTGGCGTAGAGGCTTTAAACAGAACTCTACAAGATATAAGAGGAAATAAGAAGTTAATGGGTGGTGTAACGGTTTTGCTGTTTGGAAATTTTAGACAGACTCTACCAGTAGTGCCAAAAGGAACAAGAGTAGATGAAGTTAAGGTGTGTCTTAAGAGATCCACTTTATGGCCTCTAATTAAAATCCTCAAGCTCTCGAAAAATATGCGGGTACACTTAGGAGAAAAATAGTCTGCTGGTGAATTTGGGAATCTCCTACTTGAAATCGGCAACGGTGATTACCCGATAAATGACGGAATGAAAACCATCCCTGATAATTTGTGCACAGTTGTATTTACGTTACAGGAGTTAATATCAAAAATTTACCCAGATATTGCTCATATCCACGATAAGCCAACGGAATGGTTGTGTGAACGTGCCATACTAACCACGAAGAACGACCAAGCAGCGCCAATTAACGATATACTGTTAATATCTTTTGAGGGGGAAGAAATGGTGTACACGTCAATAGACTCTGTGGTCAACACAGATGACGCAATTAACTACCCTGTCGAATTTCTTAATTCACTGAAACCATCGGATCTTCCACATCATAAGCTTATTCTGCGCGTGGGCACTCCTGTTATGTTGTTGCGAAATTTAAAACCTCCTCAACTGTGCAACGGAACCATACTAAAAGTAAAATCGGTACATCGCAATGTAGTGGAAGACACAATTAAAACTGGATGTGCGCAAGGAGAAACTGAATTTGTACCAAGAACTCCCTTGATCCCGAATGATCTTCCCTTTGAATTCAAACGAATACAGTTTCCCCTCAAAGTCTGCTTTGCAATGACCATAAACAAATCACAAGGACAGACATTAAAATTTGCGGGTATAGACTTGAGAGAAAATTGTTTTTCACACGGGCAATTCTATGTGGCTTGCTCACGCGTAAGCTCGCCCAGTAGTCTGATAATTTTGGCACACACTAATAGATTAGCAAAAAATGTGGTGTATAAAGAAGTTTTGTAGTTTACTAGCTTTTGCCCGCGACATCCAGTTATAATTGTGGCTTGTACCAGCAGACTCTTTTTCACACATGGGCGCGATATAACCGAACTCCACGCGGACAAAGAAAATATACACTACGCGAAAAGAAACGACACTTAAGCATGTGTGCACGTAAAATCGCTTGCGGCTATGTGTGGGTGTCTGTATGTGCGCGGGGGCCTCGAGAGGCACGCGGGGCGTGGAACGGGCTATGCTATGCTATGCGTCCCTTTGGATTTTCTAAAAAAATTATACATACGGCTACGAATTTTTGCAATTTTTAGAAATAATAATAAAAATTATAAAATTAATCGAAAAAGCCAAAAATATATAAGAGTAAGTAATTTTTAAAGGGTAGTAGGTAATACTTATTATTACGTACTGAAAAGTGTTGGTTAATTATTTAAGATTATCATTAACTGTCGTGCATATTTTGTTTTGTCGGAAGTTTTAATATTCCCCATATATAATACATATTGTAAAGATATTTAATAAAAGTTGATTTGAAATTGAACGTATCTTTCACTACCTAAATACATAAGTTTACATTATATACATATATATGTATCTTCTTTGGCACAAGTCTATAATATTCCATTTCGGTTCGGTATCAACCCTAGCGTTACACGCTCCGGCTCAAGGTCACCGGCGCTTGAACTCTCACGTACAGAGAGTGTCACCGCTGTGACGCGGACGAAGTCGCGGGTAAAAGCTAGTAATAATATAAGGTCGGGGAAAAAGTTTCATATACAAATTCAAGACATTTTTTTTTTCAAAGTTTGATTATATACGTGCCATTTTGCTCGATAACTTGTTGCCATGTTGTAGGTAGTGACATAATCATGTTGCTGTAGATATCTTGGGATTTTTGATCAAAAAATGCGACAAGTAGTTTTGAAAGTCCTCTCTTGATATTAACCTAACACTACCCAAAGAATTCTGAAGAGACCGAAACAGGTGAAAATCTGAGGGTGCAAGGTCAGGACTATATGGTGGATGCATTAACACTTCTCAACCAAGCTCTCAAAATTTTTGCTGAGTGGCCAAAGATGTGTGTGGTCTGGCGTTATCATGATGGATGACCACTCCTTTTCTGTTGATCAATTCCGGCCGTTTTTTCTCAATTTCTTGCTTGAGTCTCATTAGTTGTTAACAGTGGAGATCCGAATCGATGGTTTTGCCTGGCGGTAAAAGCTCATTATAAACGATGCCCTTCTAATCCCACCATACACACAGCATCACCTTATTGCTTGTTAATCCGGGTTTCGCTACAGTCTGTTGAGCTTGACTACCCTTTGACCATGATCTTTTTCGCACGTTTTTGTCGTAGGTGATCCACTTTTCAAATTTTTCAAAAATAGCGGGAAAGTGTTTTTTACTTTTTTTTTCTTTTTCTTAATGTCCTATACAGGTATATTGATATTAAAACCAGCCAGATACCAACAGTACAACCAAAGAGATTTTTCTTCAATTTTTTACTAACAGAATACGAATAATCTTTTTCTCCGGCCTATTAATAATAAATACATACTTTCAAAAATAAAGAAGTTACTTCACATATATACTTACTACTTATTTACTTAAGGCATTACTTATAATCGTGGACTACCGCTTGCTTAACTTTAATATTAACTAGCGACCCGCCTTCGCCTGGGTAGGATCTATTAATGGTCCGTTATTTAGTTTTAAAAATAAATCTAGGTCTTTGATGATTATATATATCTGAATAACGATAGCCAGGCGAAGCCGGGGGGGTTGCTAGTTGTTTAAATATAACGGCTCGATAACACATTACTCGTAGCTAAGTAAGTAATTGGATTCGGAATAGCGGGCTCAAATCCCACGCGGAACTAGTTTTTGTATGATCTACAAATATTGTTTCAGGTATGATCTTTTTTTATAAAATAAGGGTCATAAGCAAGCAAACAGCCCACCTGGTGATAAGTTGATGCTGTGGCCCGTAGACATCTATATCTATCCTCGATAAAGAATCAAATTACAAATGCGTTGTCACCCCTGAGGACTAAGATGGAATGCCTCATTACTAGTAGAAAGGGTCTCCTGTTCTCTACACTCACCATACGAAATAAATCATCACTCTGCTGTTTTACGCTGGTATTATATGAGAGCGTGATTCTACTCCGATGGAGCTGATGCATTCGTGCTGCAGCTATAATCATTCAGAATCGTGGCTCTGCCATGTCAAAATGGATATTTATCCCATTGCGAATGTATCCTCCACAATAGGCTAACAATCATTTGTGTTATTCCCTCCTCACTCTAAGAATTTTTTCCTTATTGTTAACGTGTATATAAAAACTCAACAACTTGTTTTACAAATGTATTATGACTAAAACTTGTCTCTAGGCATATTTCTGACTCCGTCTTAATTCTTATTGTATGAACTTGCAACAAAGTATTCAAATGAGTTGGGGAAGATTTAAATTCCAGTACCGGAAAATATAGAACTAAGTGTCTGCAAAATTTAAATGAAACGACGGAGTTTGTTTGCAGGAAGAACTTGCAATGACAAATTTAATTAAGCGTAGGTTTTTAAACTTGTTCTTGAAAACTTTTCATTTCTTATACATTTCAACTTAATTAAAAATAAACTTTGGGTAATTATAACTGGCGTTTTTACGTTATTTTATATTAAAATTTGTTTGAACTCATAATCATTATTTCAAATTGTAATATGAATTACTAATATAGGTGGCTTAATAGCGAGTAGTCGACGTATAGTGGCGACGTAAGAGAATCCACTACCTCGTATAGTTATTCTATTTCACGATGAAGTTTTAACTTTGGTTGTTATTAGCCTTGGGAGCGCCCTCGAGACCTACGCACACTAACACAATGTGTACGTGCACGGCTAACAACAACCAAAGTCAAAACTTCATCGTGAAATAGAATAACTATATCATCGTCAGGTTGTCGTAAGAGGCAACAAAAGAAACTGAAACAGAAGATGAGCAGAAGCATCTTCCTAATAACAACTCAAAATTATAAAAAATGCTGTCTGCCAAGCTAACTACGGGATATATGCCCTTTACGAATGGGGGAGGCCTATGTTTAGCAGTGGACTTTGATAGACGGTAATGTTGATGATGAATTGCGAGTGGTGAGAGTAGCAGGTAGTGCCAATATTTCAAACCGAATTTCTGTTACGACGGTCAGACTATCTACCTGTCTGCGTAGTGCAAGATTATAGTACACAGGTATACTCTCTATTCACTCACTCTCATAATGCGATGGGACATCAATTCTTCACGAACGGAGAGAGATCATGCGAAGGACCAACGGCTTAACGTGCTTTGCAAGGACCTGGGACTTCATGGTGAGCAGTAGCGCTCACGACTACTAGATCACCGAGACAGTCAATATTAAGTTTGATAGTAAGTAACCATTATCATCATGATCATCAGCATTACAACCCTTCACAAGTCCACTGCTAAACATACCCTCCCTTAAGAAATACCACAAAGAGCGGTCCTGAGTCACATGCACCCATCGACTTCTTGCATATGACGGCTTGATGGCGCAGCGGCTTATCATTGATTTACGGCGCTAAGGGCCGTGGGTTCGAACCCCGCACGGGACAAAAATTTGTATGGCCTGGTCTGCAAATAATTATTCTGGGTCTGGATTTTTGTCCTTGTGTGATTTATGTATGTAAACTGTGTCCACGATACAAGTCATATAAAATTGCCAATGCCGATATCGCATATATCTTTTCTAGGTGTTACGGAAGTCTACATAATAATTCCAAAATTCTTATATTATGTTATAAATAGGAACATATTATCGAAAGAATCAATTAAACCAATCACCAAATCATGAAATTTTTGCTTAATGCAAAAATATTTGATGCAAAAATATTAAACAATTGAAAAATATAAATCAGACCTAAACTTTACGACACTCAGACGATTCTTCAACGCGGCCACACTGTTTACACTGATATTTACCTGTATAAAATTGAAATGACTAATGAACTTACAGTCCATCTGATGGTAAGTGGCAACTGAAGGCTGTAGATGCGTTGTCAACTATGAGAACTTAGATGGAATGCCTTACAACTTACTCTTTGTACCCTTCAAATCACAACATAGTAGCGCACGCACTGCTGTTGAGTGAAATTGGTTAAGAGGATGGTACATAACCAGACAGACTACCAGGCAGAAAAGGAGACCTATCACTACCAAAATGAGTTCCACCACCTCCATATTCTAACCACAATGTTTTTAATACCCATTTAAAAATATGATGTGCTTAATATGAGTTCGTTAACATACAGAAACAATAACATGTGTTCATAAATATAATTAAGTTCAAGTCCGTGGAAGGTGTATAAAAGACGACTAACACTGTTGAGACTACGGAAGATTGCGAAAGCGGCCCTATCCTCTCACGATTTATGGCAAACGTAGAACCTCATGGGGTTTTAATCAGTGTAATTCCGATATCCTTTGACCCTTCGAAGTTTTCACGACGGTAGTTAAAGGCGGTTTTAGATCCAAGCTCCCATCTCAAGCTTGGATCCTCCGTCAACC
The DNA here is from genome assembly GCA_029286625.1 of Parnassius orleans. NCBI lineage: Eukaryota > Metazoa > Arthropoda > Insecta > Lepidoptera > Papilionidae > Parnassius > Parnassius orleans. Next base: position 83,449 of record JAGSMP010000765.1, on the reverse strand, counting down.
TCTCTCGTTACAAGGAGGGTTCCCTCAACCGTCACGCTTGGTAGGCGAATGAACTTTCTCAGCATCAGATGTGTCTCACTGTTATTGCCCGTCTTCGGTCTAGGTATTTGAAGTCTGGCTTTATAGAGTTGTCATACCACCATCAGCCATTGCCGCCTCTTACGACACCAACGGGACGAAATGGCATTATGAATTATCTTATTCTGCCGTCACAATCGATTAAACGGCAATCAATAAATTTTTTTTTCATAATGATCGATGGAGAGAGCTATGCTCGGTATTTTCTCCGTGAAAGAGCTAGAAATAAGGATATCCTCAGTAGAACCAGAACCAGATTTGTAATCTAACGTGGCAATTGGCTGGCCATATACCTCGAAAACCGACAACCAATGGGGAAGAAAGGTTCTTGTGTACCAGCCTTGTACCAAGTAAGCGAAGTGTGGAGCAGGTTCTCTCTAGATGTAGTGACGACTTGCTAAGAGATATAGGAAGTCGATGGATGCAGGTGGCTCAGGACTGTGCTTTGTGGTAATGCCTTGGGAAAGCCTACGTTCAGCAATGGACTTGTGATGGGTTGTAATGATCATGACGTTGATGAAATTCAAAATAATTGATATTTATTGTAATTCTACATATATTAGAAAACAACAACAATAAAACTGCGATGTCTGGCAAACTCTTAATATTATTTGTAACATAGCAAGGTATTCCTTCCCAAAAATTAGGCAACACCAAATAAATTTTAATGTACCGTCGTAAAAACGGACTAAACTTAGCCGTGTAATATTTTACACCGTAATAAAGACGTAAAATTAAAACTCCAACAAACGAAATGATTTAAATCGTAAAACAAGAAAGCTGCCAGTTTGTGTAATTTATTCATTTCATTATCACAATAAAAGGCTCTTGAGAATTGAGCTCAATTAGTCACGTCGACTTTACTTCTCTTTTTTAACTTTTCTGTATTAATTTTTTGCGCAAATGAAACATAGGCTTACAAAAATGGTTTAAATTCGATTTATGCAAGAAAAATTTACTTTTTTATATAAAACTAACTGGTACCCGGCGCGTCGCTACCGCAGAAGAAATCATTGTGGAAATATCGTTTTAAATCTGGGTTGAGTTATATTGTTTAATTAGGAATGATAATGATTATGATATATAACTCTCAAATAGATTTGTCAGTACAATACGCTCGCCACTTAAAGTTAAAGTTACAGCCTATATACGTCCCACTGCTGGGCACAGGTGTTCTCTCATTTTTGAGAGGGTTTTAGGGTAAGGAAATGTCAGCTGTGCTGCCCTAATGGCTCGCCACTTACTCTAAGTTGATTGTACAATACCTATAACCTTCGCGCAAGTGTAAGTAATAAGTTGACAAAGTTTTACCGCAATCTGATGAACGGTACGGCAGCGCATAAAATACGAACAAACAAACATTAATTTTTTATATATTAGATAATGGTGACAAACGAAAAGACAGTCCACCTGATGGTTAGTACATGCTGTGACTAATAGAAATTTAAATCTATCCTTTATTAAGAATCAAAAAGCTTAGTAATTTCTAAGATGGGAGCCCCGTTTCCAGTAACAAGTGTCTCCGATTCTCTACACTCACCTTACGAAACACAACAGCAACAGGCTTCTATTTTATGCTGGTATACTGCGAGATTGTGGTTCATCTTTTTCACGTCATACTAACATCACAGAAAATAGCGTGTTTCGTTGTTAAAATAACTTTTTTAAATAACAATATGTCCGACAACTGCTCGGTTAATATAAGGCATCGACAGAAAAACAGCACTAAGGCTGTGGAGACACTGCTACAACATCTGCAGAATCGGATACTTTTACCAATGAAATTATATAATATGATGATTTATTATTTTTCTAGCGCATTGTATTATAGTTTTGAATAAATCAGTTTATTCATTCATTCAAGCTTTTAGACTAAAATAGAAAGCTTCATTTGAAAATGCCTGTTATTATAATTTATACTAATCTCTTGCAATCAATCTAAAACACATTTCAAGTAACTAAAATACCCACCTATTCTTTCTCTTATTTAACAGAATCCTGAATTTACTGCTGGATATATTCCTTTTTAGAAATTTGTCGATTTGCTTGGCAAAACTTACGCTTACACTGTCACACTTACGTATGCACCTTGTGTAGAAGAGGTTGCAATTAAGAAAAAGAGTTCGTTAGTTCCCCGTTTTCACTCTATGTGTTAGGCCTGAATTCCTCCTACGCTGACGTCGGTCGCGTGCGTCGGTCGCGCGTACTAATGTACATTGTGTTCTATATAGCCCCACACTGCGACGCTGACGACAGCGGCGCGTAGGTTTCTACGCGCCGCGTACTGCGCGCGTCGGTCTCGCTCATCAGCGTCGCGTACGTCGGTCGACTGACGAACGTATAAGTTAAATTTAATAGTACGAGTGCCCTCACTCTATTACCGACGATCCACGCGTGCACGTACAGTTGCAACGAATATCGATACAGAACGTCTTATTTATCTAATGATTTGTACAAAGATGCGAGAGCAAAATACTGGGTAGAAGTTTTAGAGGCTTTATTTTCGGATTACAATAATGAGGACGATAGTAAAAATAGGAAATCGGTAAGTAAAAAACAATGTTAATAATAATAATTATTAACATTGCATTTTACTTACTGATATCCTTTCCGAAATCCACTTAGCAGACGACTGTACCGTATAGAACTCGGTATCGCAGTATGGTATTTTATTTCTCGCTGACGTACGCGACCGACCGTACGCAACCGACGTCAGCGTAGGAGGTTCAGGCCTTAACATTAAATGCCATTCCTGCCTAAAAGTCCGCCTGGGCAGGAACTATCTTCTTGTTTATTTCTACACCCAAGTGTTCTGATGTGAAAGTATAATTACAGGCTGTGAGGCACTTCATCTTAGTCCTCAGAGATGACTACGCAACTGTAGTTTTCTTTGTTTGAACTTGACTGCAGGTGTCCATGGACTACAGTAGCCACTTGTGGCTGGACTGTTGTACGTTTGTCAGTTCAGTTTTATAAAAGGAATCTAGCCAAATTAATTTCTATACGAAACGGTATACATAAACAAAGTCAATACAAAAAATCTACGCAAATTCAAAACGTAGACGTGTTCTTTATTTAAAAATTATAATCAACGGGGAAAATGTAAAAGAAAACTTGTTGTATGTAGAAAGACTTTCAAAAACATTATTTTTAATCCCGTAACAATCAACAGAAAAAAATAATAAACAACTTTGAAAACAAAGGCCTTAATTATAAGTGACAGTAATTACTAAGCGATTAGTGAAGCTAAGTGACGTTTAATATAACCTTTATTTTGTTTATGACACCCTAATGCCTGGCGGTAAGCTCATAATAAACGACGCCCTTCCAATCCCACCATACACACAGCATCACCTTATTGCTTGTTAATCCGTGTTTCCCTACAGTCTCTTGAGCTTGACTACTTTGACCATGATCTTTTCGCACGTTTTTGTAGATGATCCACTTTTCAATTTTTTCAAAATAGCGGGAAAGTGTTTTTACTTTTATTTGTCTTTTCTTAATGGCCTATATAGGTATATTGATATTAAAACCAGCCAGATACCAACAGTACAACCAAAGAGATTTTCTTCAATTTTATACAAACAAAATACGAATAATCTTTTTCTCCGGCTTATTAATAATAAATACATACTTTCAAAAATAAAGAAGTTACTTTACATATATACTTACTACTTATTTACTTAAGGCATTTCTTATAATCGTGGACTACCGCTTGCTTAACTTTAATATTAACTAGCGACCCGCCTTCGCCTGGGTAGGACCTATTAATGGTCCGTTATTTAGTTTCAAAAATAAATCTAGGTCTTTGATGATTATATATATCTGAATAACGATAGCCAGGCGAAGCCGGGGCGGGTTGCTAGTTGTTTAAATATAACGGCTCAATAACACATTACTCGAAGCTAAGTAAATAATTGGATTCGGAATAGCGGGCTCAAATCCCACGCGGAACTAGTTTTTGTATGATCTACAAATATTGTTTCAGGTATGATCTTTTTTTATAAAATAAGGGTCATAAGCAAGCAAACAGCCCACCTGGTGATAAGGCGATGCTGTGGCCCGTAGACATCTACATCTATCCTCGATTAAGAATCAAATTACAAATGCGTTGTCACCCCTGAAGACTAAGGTGGAATGCCTCATTACTAGAAGAAACGGTCTCCTGTTCTCTACTCACCATACGAAACACATCATCACTCTGCTGTTTCACGCTGGTGTTATATGAGAGCGTGATTCTACTCCGATCGGGCTGATGCATTCGTGCTGCAGCTATAATAATTCAGAATCGTGGCTCCGCCATGTCAAAATGGATATTTGTCCCATTGCGAATGTATCCTCCACAATAGGCTAACAATCATTTGTGTTATTCCCTCCTCATTCTGAGAATTTTTTCCTTATTGTTAACGTATATATAAAAACTCAACAACTTGTTTTACAAATGTATTATGACTAAAACTTGTCTCTAGGCATATTTCTGACTCCGTCTTAATTCTTATTGTATGAACTTGCAACAAAGAATGAGTTGGGAAGATTTCCACAGTTGGGGAACAGTTCCAGTACCGGAAAATATAGAACTAAGTGTCTGCATAATTTAAATGAAACGACGGAGTTTGTTTGCAGTAAGAACTTGCAATGACAAAATTTAATTAAGCGTAGGTTTTTAAACTTGTTCTTGAAAACTTTTCATTTCTTATACATTTTAACTTAATTAAAAATAAACTTTGAGTAATTATAACTGGCGTCTTTACGTTATTTTATATTAAAATTTGTTTGAACTCATAATTACTATTTCAAATTTTAATATGAATTACTAATATAGGAGGCTTAATAGAGAGTAGTATAGTGGCGACGTAAGAGAATCCACTATCTCGTATACTTATTCTATTTCACGATGAAGTTTTAACTTTGGTTGTTATTAGCCTTGGGAGCGCCCTCGAGACCTACGCACACTAACACAATGTGTACGTGCACGGCTAACAACAACCAAAGTCAAAACTTCATCGTGAAATAGAATAACTATATCATCGTCAGGGTGTCGTAAGAGGCAACAAAAGAAACTGAAACAGAAGATGGGCAGAAGCATCTTCCTAATAACAACTCAAAATTATAAAAAATGCTGTCTGCCAAGCGTAGTGACTACGGGATACGAATGGGGGAGGCCTTTGTTTAGCAGTGGACTTTGATAAGCGGTAATGTTGATGATGAATTGCGAGTGGTGAGAGTAGCAGCTAGTGCCAATATTTTAAACCGAATTTCTGTTCAGACTATCTATCTATGTCTACCTATCTGCGTAGTGCAAGATTATAGTACACAGGTGTACTCTCTATTCACTCACTCTCATAATGCGATGGGACATCAATTCTTTACGAACGGAGAGAGATCATCCGAAGGACCAACGGCTTAACGTGATTTGCAAGGACCTGGGACTTCATGGTGAGCAGTAGCGCTTACGACTACTAGATCACCGAGATAGTCAATATTAAGTTTGATAGTAAGTAACCATTATCATCATGATCATCAGCATTACAGCCCTTCACAAGTCCACTGCTAAACATACCCTCCCTTAAGAAATACCACAAAGAGCGGTCCTGAGTCACATGCACCCATCGACTTCTTGCATATGACGGCTTGATGGAGCAGCGGCTTATCATTGATTTACGGCGCTAAGGGCCGTGGGTTCGAACCCCGCACGGGACAAAAATTTGTATGGCCTGGTCTGCAAATAATTATTCTGGGTCTGGATTTTTGTCCTTGTGTGATTTATGTATGTAAACTGTCTCCACGATACAAGTCATATAAAATTGCCAATGCCGATATCGCATATATCTTTTCTAGATGTTACGGACGTCTGCATAATAATTCCAAAATTCTTATATTATGTTATAAATAGGAACATATTATCGAAAGAATCAATTAAACCAATCACCAAATCATGAAATTTTTGCTTAATGCAAAAATATTTGATGCAAAAATATTAAACAATTGAAAAATATAAATTAGACCTAAACTTTACGACACTCAGACGATTCTTCAACGCGGCCACACTGTTTACACTGATATTTTCCTGTATAAAATTGAAATGACTAATGAACTTACAGTCCATCTGATGGTAAGTGGCAACTGAAGACTGTAGATGCGTTGTCACCTATGAGAACTTAGATGGAATGCTTTACAACTTATAATTATACTGACTCTTTGTACCCTTCAAATCACAACATAGTAGCGCACGCACTGCTGTTGAGTGAAATTGGTTAAGAGGATGGTACATAACCAGACAGACTACCAGGCAGAAAAGGAGACCTATCACTAACAAAATGAGTTCCACCACCTCCATATTCTAACCACAATGTTTTTAATACCCATTTAAAAATATGATGTGCTTAATATGAATTCGTTAACATACAGAAACAATAACATGTGTTCATAAATATAATTAAGTTCAAATCCGTGGAAGGCGTATAAAAGACGACTAACACTGTTGACACTACGGAAGATTGCGAAAGCGGCCCTATCCTCTCACGATTTATGGCAAACGTAGAGCCTCATGAGCTTCTAGTCAGTGTAAGTCCGATATCCTTTGACCCTTCGAAGTTTTCACGACGGTAGTTAAAGGCGGTTTTAGATCCAAGCTTGAGATGGGCCTCTCTTGTTAGAAGGAGGGTTTCCCTCAACCGTCACGCTTGGTAGGCGAATGAACTTTTTCAGCACCAGATGTCTCTTCCTGTTATTGCCCGTCTTCGATCTAGGTATTTGAAGTCTGGCTTTATAGAGATGGTCATACCACCATCCGCCATTGCCGCCTCTTACGACACCAACGGGACGAAATGGCATTATGAATTATCTTATTCTGCCATAACAATCGATTAAACGGCAATCAATTTATTTATTGTTTTTCATAATGATCGATGGAGAGAGCTATGCTCGGTGTTTTTCTGCGTGAAAGAGCAGGAAATAAGGATATCCTCAGTAGAACCAGAACCAGATCTGTAATCTAACGTGGCAATTGGCTGGCCATATACCTCGAAAAACCGACAACCAATGGGGAAAGAAAGGTTCTTGTGTAGCAGCCTTGTACCAAGTAAGCGAAGTGTGGAGTGACTTCTCTCTGGATGGAGTGACGACTTGCTAAGAGATATAGGAAGTCGATGGATGCAGGTGGCTCAAGACTGTGCTTTGTGGTAATGCCTTGGGGAAGCCTACGTTCAGCAATGGACTTGTGATGGGCTGTAATGATCATGACGTTGATGAAATTCAAAATAATTGATATTTATTGTGAATCTACATATATTAGAAAACAACAACAATAAAACTGCGATGTCTGGCAAACTCTTAATATTATTTGTAACATAGCAAGGTATTCCTTCCCAAAAATTAGGCAACACCAAATAAATTTTAATGTACCGTCGTAAAAACGGACTAAACTTAGCCGTGTAATATTTTACACCGTAATAAAGACGTAAAATTAAAACTCAAACAAACGAAATGATTTAAATCGTAAAACAAGAAAGCTGCCAGTTTGTGTAATTTATTCATTTCATTATCACAATAAAAGGCTCTTGAGAATTGAGCTCAATTAGTCACGTCGACTTTACTTCTCTTTTTTAACTTTTCTGTATTAATTTTTTGCGCAAATGAAACATAGTCTTACAAAAATGGTTTAAATTCGATTTATGCAAGAAAAATTTACTTTTTTATATATAACTAGTTGGTACCCGGCGCGTCGCTACCGCAGAAGAAATCATTGTGGAAATATCGTTTTAAATCTGGGTTGAGTTATATTGTTTAATTAGGAATGATAATTATTATGATATATAACTCTCAAATAGATTTGTCAGTACAATACGCTCGCCACTTAAAGTTAAAGTTATAGCCTATATACGTCCCACTGCTGGGCATAGATTTTCTCTCATTTTTGAGAGGGTTTTAGGGTAAGGAAATGTCAGCCGTGCTGCCCTAATGGCTCGCCACTTACTGTAAGTTGATTGTACTATACCTATAACCTTCGCGCAAGTGTAAGTAATAAGTTGACAAAGTTTTACCGCAATCCGATGAACGGTATGGCAGCGCATGAAATACGTACAAACAAACATTAATTTCTATATATTAGATAATGGTGACAAACGAAAAGACAGTCCACTTGATGGTTAGTACATCCTGTGACTAATAGAAATTTAAATCTATCCTTTATTAAGAATCAAAAAGCTTAGTAATTTCTAAGATGGCAGCCCCGTTTCCAGTAACAAGGGTCTCCGGTTCTCCACACTCACCTTACGAAACACAACAGCAACAGGCTTCTATTTTATGTTGGTATTCTGCGAGAGTGTGGTTCATCTTTTTCACGTCATATTAACATCACAGAAAATAGCGTGTTTCATTGTTAAAATAACTTTTTTAAATAATAATATCTCCGACAACTGCTCGGTAAATATAAGGCATCGACGGAAAAACAGCACTAAGGCTGTGGAGACACTGCTACAACATCTGCAGAATCGGATACTTTTTCGTTAGTGTTACCCAATGAATTTATTTAATATGATGATTTATTATTTTTCTAGCGCATTGTATTATAGTGTTGAATAAATCAGTTTATTCATTCATTCAAGCTTTTAGACTAAAATAGAAAGCTTCATTTGAAAATGCCTGTTATTACAATTTATACTAATCTCTTGCAATCAATCTAAAACACATTTCAAGTAACTAAAATACCCACCTATTCTTTCCCTTATTTAACAGAATCCTGAATTTACTGCTGGATATATTCCTTTTTAGGAATTTGTCGATTTGCTTGGCAAAACTTACGCTTACACTGTTACCTGTGTACCTTGTGTAGAAGAGGTGGCAATTAAGAAAAAGAGTTTGTTAGTTCCCCGTTTTCACTCTAGGTGTTAGGCCTGAATTCCTCCTACGCTGACGTCGGTCGCGCGTACTAATGTACACAAATTGTGTTCTATATAGCCCCACACTGCGACGCTGACGACAGCGGTGCGTAGGTTGCTACGCGCCGCGTACCGCGCGCGTCGGTCTCGCTCGTCAGCGTCGCGTACGTCGGTCGACTGACGAGCATGGAATAGTACGAGCGCCCTCACTCTATTACCGACGATCCACGCGTGCACGTACAGTTGCAACGAATATCGATACAGAACGTCTTATTTATCTAATGATTTGTACAAAGATGCGAGAGCAAAATACTGGGTAGAAGTTTTAGAGGCTTTATTTCCGGATTACAATAATGAGGACGATAGTAAAAATAGGAAATCGGTAAGTAAAAAACAATGTTAATAATCATAATTATTAACATTGCATTTTACTTACCGATCTTCTTTCCGAAATCCACTTAGCAGACGACTGTACCGTATAGAGCTCGGTATCGCAGTATGGTATTTTATTTCTCGCTGACGTACGCGACCGACCGTACGCAACCGCCGTCAGCGTAGGAGGAGTTCAGGCCTTAAAATTAAATGGCTCCTTTCCTGCCTAAAAGTCCGCCTGGGCTGGAACTATCTTCTTGTCTATTTCTACACCCAAGCAGCAGTGCGTGCACTGCTGTGTTCTGATGTGAAAGTATAATTACAGGCTGTGAGGCACTTCATCTTAGTCCTCAGAGGTGACTACGCAACTGTAGTTTTCTTTGTTTGAACTTGGCTGCAGGTGTCCATGGACTGCAGTAGCCACTTGTGGCTGGACTGTTGTTCGTTTGTCAGTTCAGTTTTATAAAAGGAATCTAGCCAAATTAATTTCTATACGAAACGGTATACATAAACAAAGTCAATACAAAAAATCTACGCAAATTGAAAATGTAGACGTGTTCTTTATTTAAAAATTATAATCAACGGGGGAAATGTAAAATAAAACTTGTTGTATGTAGAAAGACTTTCAAAAACATTATTTTTAATCCCGTAACAATCAACAGAAAAAAATAATAAACAACTTTGAAAACAAAGGCCTTAATTATAAGTGACAGTAATTACTAAGCGATTAGTGAAGCTAAGTGACGTTTAATAGAACCTTTATTTTGTTTATGACACCCCTAATGACCGGACTTTTGCAAACAATCACCCACAATTATTTTGAAGTGAGTCCCAACTTTTGTATTTCATTGAGTGAGTCAGACTATTAGTCGGTAAAAAGTGTCATTTCCATTGTCATAAGAATAGATATATATTGAGCCGTGGTAGCTATTAAGACGTGGTAGCTCAGATGGTTAGCGCTCGCTGTTAATTTCACAGTACGCAAGCAACCCGGGTTCGATCCCCGCCAGCACCAATGAAATTGTTAATGGCAATTTTAAGTGCTGATTTACCACGTGCGGTGAAGGAAAACATCGTGAGGAAAACTGCATGTCTGAGAAATAAGAAAAAAAATATTTCGAAGACATGTGACACGCTCTGGGGCAGCGCGGCGGACACTTCCTTGCCCTAAAACCCTCTCAGGAATGAGAGGAGGCCTGTGCCCAGCAGAGGGACGTATATAGTCTGTAACTTTAACTTTTTTTAAACTAAGAATAGATAACATTTTTTAAATTAAACATCTGTGACTCTATAGGCTCGAAAAGATTTTTTGTATAAAACAAAAGTTTTAATTACGAGTAGAAATTGTAAGGGGTCACAGTATCCACTTACTATCATGTGGACTATGTGCTCGTTTGTTACACTTATTCATATAAAAAAGTCAGCCAACCTTGTAAGGCCCTACCTCTCAGCTTCCCGTTCCAGGCGAGTAATGTATATATTTTACAATAAGTAAATTCGAATGCACGGACTATAAAAACTATGTATATACAGGTATTTAACACAAGTGCAATGCATTTAAAGAAAGTTGGTAATTTACTATTCATAAAATGTTACTATTATTTAAACATGCCCAATAATTAAAATGGTAATTAAAAAATCTCAACTATGTTACTTCCAAACTAAGATAAATCTAAGGACACCTATGTTAAAATCCATCTAGCCGTTTAGGCTACAGAAATAGACATACATACACTAAAATACATAAACATAATAAAATGTACCGATTCTAATTAAATTTTGAAGTTATACTTCTTTGGGGCGTTTTGGAAAAATTATAAGAGTGAATTTTTACGATACGCGCGCACACCGACACCTAAAAACGACACCATGAAGTTGTTACGATGCGTGCGCACACTGACACCTCAAAGCGACAACTTCAGTGGGTAACTGTCTCTCAAGTTTTCGTGGAAGTGATAAATATATTTAAGATAGTTATTTTTAGTTATTTTTGTTTTGTTACGCTAAAGAAGTATAACTTCCTACGTGCGTACATAAGTATACACACACGTACACACGTTTTTTTATTATGGTTTTAGATCGTGTCTGTATTTTCAGCTAAAGCTTGTAAAATTGTTCCTATGAACATAATGTAATAATGAAATGTATTTGTAAAAGATGCCTTGAGGAGTTACACATCGAAGATAATATTTTAATATATTTCTTGTATTGTTCGTATAATTGCTATTATCTTTCCGTTTACCGATTGAACTACAAACAACTTCAGAGGAAATATGTAGATCGTTGTGTCGAATGATGAACTTCAATATAAAATAAATATTATATTTTATGCCATCTATTTTTACTCATCCATTTTACTCTGAATTAGTATTCAAACTAAATCATTACTGAGGGAAAAGATTGGCACATTCTTTCTTCTTTCATTCTTTTTGTAACAATACTGAACACTTTTTGCTATTAGACAAAATGTATCGAGAGATAATATATATACTTAAAGAAGGTGCAGAATTTTCGTATATTTTTAAAGGAAATAAAAAATGTAGAAACAAAAAATACATACCGGGTTGGAATAAGTACGTACGTCAGGCTCACTGTGAGGCTCGATTACATTATAAAAATTGGATATTATATGGTAAACTGAGATCTGGTTATGTATATGAAAAAATGAGTATTTCAAGAAATATCTTTAAAAATAAATTAAAATCCTTACAGGACAGTCAACTACAAATAAAAATGGACAAAATTGCTCAGTGTCATTCGGGAAAACAGTTCAGTAAATTCTGGAAATATACTAAAAATTTAAATCACAAGACGAGCCTCCCTGTGAGCGTGGCAGGGGTGTACGGGCCATCTGAAATCGCTAATGCATTTCGTAAGCATTTTATGGTCGAGCCTCCAGTAGTTAGTATTGAGCAGGTGTGCAATGCTCGGGCCACCTATCCGGGTGGCTCCCAGATTGGATTCTCGGCTAAGATCATTAGAGACACTATTCAACGGATGGTTAGAGGTAAATCACCCGGTTATGATGGTTTGAGCATTGAACACTTGAAATATGCTGGTGTTCACTTACCTCGAGTACTTGCTATGTTTTATAGTTTATGTGTAAGTCATAGTTACTTACCGGCTGAGCTTACTAAAACCGTTGTAGTGCCTATTATTAAAAATAAGATGGGGATGCCTCTGATATTACAAATTATAGGCCAATATCCTTGGCCACTATTATGTCGAAAGTACTGGACAGTCTGCTTGATAACATATTAGCGGAGCATGTACAACTAAATGATAACCAATTTGGATTTAGGCCGGTTTGTCGACCGAACTCGCTATTTTGTCCTTAAACAGACTGTCCAATACTACACTGCCAGAAAAACGCCTGTATTCGCATGTTTTTTGGATTTATCTAGGGCTTTTGACCTTGTAAATTATGGTAAATTGTGGCAGAAGCTATATGATGAGACTAGTGTACCCAGGGAAATTATATCGTTATTCCAATACTGGTACGGGCACCAGAAAAATGTTGTGAAATGGGATAGCTCTTATTCCGAAGTATATGGGTTACAATGTGGCGTGAGACAGGGTGGATTAAGCTCTCCAAGACTGTTCAACCTCTATGTAAATCAGCTGATGGGTCGACTCAACAGTGCCAACGTTGGCTGTTACGTTGATGGTATTTGTGTAAATAATATCAGTTACGCTGATGATATGGTGCTGTTGAGTCCATCTATTAGCGGCATGAGACGACTTTTGTCTATTTGTGAGGGCTACAGCGGCTCACGGACTTAAGTACAACACAAGTAAAAGTGAGTGGATTCTATTTAAGTCGGGTTCAATTAACTACACTGTACTTCCGGAAATTACATTGTATGGGAAACCTTTGAAGCGGGTTGCGAGTTTTAAATACCTGGGCCACTGGGTTACAGTTGATTTGAAAGACGATATGGACATGGAGAGGGAGCGTAGATCATTGGCGGTTCGTTGTAATATGCTGGCTCGCAGGTTTGCGCGTTGTAGTAGGCAGGTCAAAGTAACGCTTTTTAAAGCTTTCTGTCAATCGTTCTACTGTTGCAGCCTGTGGGTGAGCTATACCAAGCGAGCAGGCAGCGATCTACGTGTCAATAACAATGCCTTAAGGGTACTGTTGGCTGCCATGGCGATGCAGCGCCTCAGGTATGTTGTTGAGAGCCGTATTGACGGCTTAGCCGCGATAGTTAGGAGGCGGTGTGCCTCCACGCTGACCCGTTTGCGGAACAGCACCAACAGTATCCTTGGGGTATTCATTGATCGGTGGGACTTGCCACTTCTACAAGCATGGGTGCGGGTCCACACAGCAACATAAAGTGTATATGTTGTTGTGTGGATCTATCTCACAACTGTTTGAATTTTCTGTTGTTTTATAGATTTTTTTTAATGTATTTTTAATAACTCTAGTTATAATTTCAATTTGTTAAAACTCATATGGGCTCTGCCTGAAATAAATAAATAAATAAAAAAAAAAAAATTTCACTACTGGTATTCTGCGGGAAAAAAGTCGCGTAGTAATCCCAAGGGAAAGACGGTTCACCGTCAAAAACCTTGTTCAATATTGGCTTGGAACAGATGGAATTTTTTAGTCGGTCTTTGTTCAAATTTATAAAGGAAATAAAATATGAAAATATGCTTTTTTTGTATGACTATTCCACAGATTTATAATTCTTTCGTAATATTGAATTGTGTACCTGTTGTTTATTAAATTTGAATGTTTGTTTTGCTTATAAAATTTGAGAGTAGAAAAGGGAGTCAGATGAGATAGCTCAAAAGCAGTAGTGTGTCCTTGTCATACAAGTTACCAACGCCAAACAGAATCTTCTTTGGTCGTGTTTAGTTCATTCATTCATTCATTCCAGCCTATCAAAAGTCCACTGCTACCATTGGCCTCCCATAGATTGCCTCATAGGGAGAATTTTGCTATATTTGCAATAGTTCCAGGCGGGTTGGCAACCGCAGTTTTATTGTGTTGTTATCAGGGAGATGCTGCTGCCCGTCTCCAGTTTTATTTCCTTCTGCCGCGTCTTAAGATACCCACCCATGAATTTGCTATTGGCGCCAACTAAACAGTTATTTTATAAATCCGGCAACTAAAAGTTTTAACTGTAAGAATAAATTAAAACACTTTCAGACATAGTGAAAAAATCTGTTTGAAACATTGCTGAACACAGGTCTCAATCAAAAACTAAGCTAACTGCAACCATCGATGTTGTTTTTTCAACTTGTTTCAAATTCCGGTTGAACTCTGTTTTAAGATTTTGTGTAACACCTGACGAGAAGATGTGTTGTAATTTCCCCAACGCTGTTGAGCAGAGTTGGATTTTCCGATTGATAGGATATCGACGTAAGTATAACTTTGATATGGTCAAAGTTGGACTTACGTCGCCAGACAGTTTGTCTCAGGTAAACCTACTTGTCAACAAATTCTAGTGTTTCTAACAATTACAAGCAAAGGCGTTAGACAAGTCTTATCCATGTTATATAAAATAAATATTCTAAATTGATTAAAAATAATATCAGTAGTATTTTGTATAGCCGCGTGTTGGTGGCATGAGAAAATCTATCAATCCATTTCGTCCCGCCGTAAAAGGCGACTATTTAGGCGTAGACGGTGATTTTAAGGTCTCTAATAGATGCTGGTGTAACAATCTTGTTTACGACAGACGTAAAATAGACCGTAACCAACACCTAGCACTAGCTTCATTGAGGCTGCTCCTCGTCGCTGCTCTAGACGTAGCCTCAAAGTTACTACGATCCTGCGATCGCCTATCTGCTTATTTTACAATTCCAATTTTTTTCTACAGAAACTAATATAGAAAAATGTGCCCCTCTTGGTGAACCTCCCTTTTTGCCTAAAATTTCGTCTGGGTAAGTACCACCGTCTTACCTATTTTTGCCGCCACATAGCAGTGCTTGCGCTGCTGTGTTCCGGCCTGAAGGGTGAAGAGAGGCAGTAGAAATTACAGGTTGAGAGGCATTCCATCTTAATCCTCAAAGGTGATAACGCATTTGTAACCTTCTTTGAAGTTGGCTGCAGGTGTCTATGAACTGCTGTAGCCGCGTTCCATCAGATAGACTGAAAGTTCGTTTTTTATTTACAATGAATAAATATTTTTATCAACTATGTATTTAAACTTGATTCGATGTTATTTTTGTTCAAATCGTTACAGGTATTCGTTTTCCTCTTGGAATCTTTCGGTAACATATTGACAGTTTCAGATCTCTTACGTTTGATAAATGTTTTATTACGTACTCAGTCGCTCGCCATTTGATATCAATAATGGGCTTCGTTTCTTTTTTCCTTTTCTTAAACGATGAAGCTGCGTTTTAGAAAGTAACAGGAATTTCGTGATTCTGATGGATGTGATTTAAGTGTGCTCAATTTTTTCTTGATTAATCACTTTGATTTTTTATTGGAGTTCTAGTTTTTATTCTAATTTAAAATATTATTTATTTCTCACCTCAAAACCACAAATAGCTTAACACTAAACTTAATAGCTATTATAACAATAATGGTTTTGGATCGCTGGTGAAGTAGGTAATTAAAAATGTATTATTATCTACACACATATCTTTATCTTTCAAACTTGAGGTAATCAACGTTACGCGTTTTAATAATACAGAAAATAAATATTTTTTTACTATATGCCAGTGTTTGACTTTTATCCCGCTTGATGCTAAATTTAATATCGCCCGATGATAAACTCGCCGGCGGGCAGCAGTTATATTGTATTCAAACCAAACGGCT
The DNA here is from genome assembly GCA_029286625.1 of Parnassius orleans. Taxonomy (NCBI): domain Eukaryota; kingdom Metazoa; phylum Arthropoda; class Insecta; order Lepidoptera; family Papilionidae; genus Parnassius; species Parnassius orleans. Next base: position 67,348 of record JAGSMP010000765.1, on the reverse strand, counting down.
TGCTTCGAATAATTCAAGTGATAGTATTTCCTTCTGATTACAAAAAACAATAAACATAACAGTGTTTGACTACAATACTGTTATGATTATTGAGATGGTAAAGCACACTGACATAAAATTCATTCATTTTTAACATTCTATTATAAGTCCACTGCTGAACATAGGCCTTACAGATATTTGATATAGTCACCACGCCCGGCAGGCGGGTTGGCAACCGCAGCTTTTTATTAATTAATGCTATTATCAGGAAGCTGCTGCTGTATATTTCTTGCCTCGGTTTCCCCTTATCACCTCTAAAGACATCCACGGGATGATATAGGGAATTGTATTTAGAATTGTCACGCTCGACAATCGCCCATCGTTTGTTGTTTCTAGTGCAAAAGTAAAGTAAAATTATAACTTAATGTCATTCCACTGTTAGGCAAAGGCCTCCTCTCATTTCTAGAGTTTCAGTGCAAGGAAATGTCCGCCTTACTGCTCCAATCCTTGTTGGCGGGCTTTACATCTTCAAAATAAATAATAATTTAAAAAATAAAAAACAAGCTTTTGTAGATAACCGAACTAATAAGTGGAAAATACTTTTCAATAAGTTTAAAATAAGGAAATAGTGATTAACATTAAAAATCATTTTATTGTAAAAAAAAAGCATGGGATGCTTTTTCAGATATTTCTATGATGACGCCAATTTTACAAATATCTACAAAAATATTTACAACAAATGACATGAACGAAGCACTTTTTTACAATAAAATGATTTTTTATGTTAATCACTATTTTCTTATTTTAAACTTATTGAAAATTATTTTCCACTTTTTAGTTCGGTTATCTACAAAAGCGTGTTTTTTAGTATTTTTAACTATTATTATTTATTTTCTATTTTTTAGTGCGGCTAACTACAAAAGCGTGGTTTTTTTTCGGAACGAAGTTCTTTTACGCGGCTTACAGTAGATTGAACTGACAGAAATCGTAGTTGTTTTATAAATTATTCGCAAATCCTGAGGATACTGGCAAGGATAATGGGATAAACTATTTAAATTATTGCATTGTCATCGGTCCTTGATAAGTGTGCGAAGTTTCAAATCAATCCGACGTTTTGAAGGGGATAAAAATCACATTCAAAAATTCCAAGCTAAGCTAATAAAAGCGTGTTAATATATTTTTTATTTTTCAGTCATGCAGATTTTCTCCACAAGGAAAACATCCTTCACCACCGACCACGTGGTATATCAGCACTTAAAATTGCAAATAACAATTTTATTGATGTCGGCTTGGATCGAACTCGGGTTATTCCTTTACTGTGAAATTTACAGCGAGTGCTTAGCTTCTGATTTACTACTGCTCACCTGAGCTTTTTACCGAGCACGAAGAAAATCACATTTCAAATGATAATTTCAGAGATAGCACCTGTTCGTTAATAAATATGAGTCACAACAAGAACCGAGTCCTTGTGTTATTGCGATTCAGCTGTAAATGGGTATGGATAAATATAGATGATTTTTTGTCAGAATATTGCGCGTAACATTTTTGTGCAATATATTTTTATAAACAATTAAATAACACAAATACATATATAAACTCTCACGCCTGTCAACCACATGGGTAGACAGAATCTACGGACAACATTTCACTCCATTCGGCACAATCCTTACACACGTTTCTTGCTTGTTTTACGTACGCATTCATGGTCTTTGGTTAAGAGTACTCTTAATTTGGCCCATCTTCTTTATATCGCCAATTTGGTCGCTAATATTCCGTTCAGGGCGTCCTTTCTTGAATCTGCCACTTACTTTTGCAAAAAATTGCTTTTCACTCTTTCTTCGTTCATACTTTCTAAGCGTCCAAACCACTGAAGCATTCCTTTCTTCATTCTGGTCACAAATTCTTCTTGCAAAACCATACTTTTCTTAGCATATAATTTCTCATACTATCTTTTAAATTCACCCCTAATATACTTCTTAATTTAAATAATAATAAATATAATATATTATTATTTAATTATATAAATATTATATATTAATTAATAATAAATAATATTCTTAATAAATTTCTATTATATTATATTTAATTTTGCTCTCTTGCTTCTTTTGTCACACCCAACTTTCAGGTGCTCGCAAGACCAAAATACACTTTTTTAATTTTTTAGCCAAATCTATATAGTTTATGGTAATGGAAAAATATATGTTAATCTCGAATATATATTATCTGAGAAAACTGTTATTTTGAAAACACGTTTCTTTTTAATTTTCTCTATACAAAGAAAAATTTAAACCCCTTCTAATGACCTTCCTGCAAAAAATCTATATAACTTATTAACATACGTTCATAAAATTAATAACAATAATGTATCATATTTGAATACAGAAAATTGATGTTTTCTATTTTCGATTACTCAACTTATTTTAAAGTAATCAATTGTTTTATCTTTTGAAATAGGTAAGTTACAAGCATCGTGTCATCGCGCTACTCTTTCTTTTCTATGCAATCCAACAGTATACAACGCATTGGCTGTTGTCATCGTCTTAGGAGGGAGTAACATATAAATTAAGTTAATAACCAGATAATTACAAATAATTTAATTCATTAATTCATTCATTACAGCCTATTAAAAGTCCACTGCTGAAAATAGGTCTCCCCCACAGATTGTCTAACAGGGGGGATAATTGCCATACATTCTATTTTATTCTCTCCTTTACACCGTCACTGCTAAACACGGGCAAAACTTACAATCTTTCGTCTTTACAAAATATATTATGTACAAATATTATATATACAATATATTATATATAAATTACAATATATTAATAAAACGAAACCGAGAACAATGACTTAGAGAAATGAAAAATCTCATAATACGTTGTGCCCTGAAAAGAACGGAAACCACGTCCCGACAATTTGTAACGTAATAAAAACAAATGGCGACGTTAAACACAACTTTTCCGAATTGTTGACTAGATCTATATTTTCTGGTTGATCTAGTACTGTACTGTAGTGTTAATACGTAATTGAACATTTTCCATGATTTGAAACTTTCTTCTTGTATTCTTCTTTATCAGGCCGTAGAAGTACACAGCTTAACATGAGATTATCCTGTTGTATGTTGCAATGCTCAATTATAAAGATTTTGCATCTCTTTAATTTATTTTAAATTTTAGGGTAAAAGCATCTGGGCGACCGAGCTTTGCTTAGCGTTAGAAAAAGATTAACTCAGAGGTGAAACCTACCTAGACAAATTCGGAAAGTAAAACATTTTCGAAATACAAAATCTCATCCAATTCGTTAGACTTTTCTGAAAAACCAATAACGTAGTATATACATATACACTTACTTTATAGAATTTAGGAACTGCGTAAAACGTAAGCTGGTCTTTCAATAGAATCGTAAAATCCTATTGTTGTTGTTTCTTATTATATTAGAGTGAGAAACAAGATTACAGTCTACTTGTTAGTAAACAGCTTAAGCAGTCCATGATATGCTCCACCATTACCATTACAGCCTAAAGTCCACAGCTGAACATAGGCCTCCCAATAGATTGCCTCATATTTTTATTATTCTTCCATATCGTCCCGTGGGTGTTGTAAGGGGCGATGGAGAGAAACAAATCAGGAGATGGGCAGTAGAGTCTTCCTATTAACAACTACACAGTAAAACTGCGGTTGCCAACCCACCTGCCAAGTGTGGCAACTATAGCGATATCTCCCCTGTAAGGCAAAACTAAGCGGTTCTATGTTCAGCAGCTTTTGATGGTCTGTATGAAGGAATGGAAATATAAAAAACCTACGATTATGTATTACTAGACGGCGTATTATTGTCAATAAAAATCTTTAAGCAAAGGAGGTCACAGATGCGTTATATCCTCATTATCTTAATACTCCATAAATGAATATTTAAAAAAATTGTTTGAACATTTTGTTAAAATAATACTTTAGAATCAGTGAAAACTTTAAATAAATAAAATTTTAACTAATCTCCTCTTCTCAGAGCTTAAACCTAATGGATATATAATTTTATTTTACTATGCTATGCTCGGAGTTTCTCTGCGTGATAAACTTAGAAATGAGGATATCCGCAGTAGAACCAGAGTGACCGACATAGCCCAACGGATTAGTAAGCTGAAGTGGCAATGGGCCGGCCATATAGCTCGAAGAACCGACAACCGATGGGGAAAAAAGGTTCTCGAGTGGCAGCCTCGTACCGGCGGACGAAGTGTAGGGCATCCTCCCACTAGATGGGGTGACGACCTGGTAAGATATGCAGGAAGTCGATGGATGCAGGTGGCTCAGAACCGTGCTTTGTGGCATTCCTTGGGGGAGGCCTATGTTCAGCAGTGGACTTGTGAAGGGCTGTGATGATGATGATGATGATTACTTCTTACATTAAAAAGTAAAATAAAGTTTAGCTTAAGTAACTTAACAAAAGTAATTTAAGTATTTTTTGTCTACTGCAGTTTCGAATTGTAGTTCCTCATACTGGAGAAGAAACGGCGAAAGGGACTCCTCTTTTTTGACATTTTTTGGGTCGAATACAATTATCGTCCATCAATCAATTACAGCCTATTAAAGTTCACTACTGAAACTAGGCGTCCCCAATAGATAGTCCTCATATGGGGGGATTTTGCCATAGTTGCCACGCTTTATTTCATAATTTTGAGTTTTTATCAGAAAGAAATGCTGCCCTCCCTTGCTCCCTCTCTTTTCCCTCTGTCGTTTCTTACTACACAAACGAAACGATTTGGGATAGTGGATATTCTTACACTGCCACTACACGGTTAAATGTACCAGAATACAATACTAACTGTAAGAATACAGATTTATTTGTAACTTAAAATAGCTGTTCTATGACAAAAACTAGGCGTAAAACTTTTGGAACTTATTAGTGAAAAGCCAATTCGAGCAGACCGGCCTTCACAAGCTGCACCTTCTCACAATGTATCAAGCATTTTTTTCATCAAAAACAAGAATACAAAAAATATAAAGAATTATTATCGGTTTCCAGACTCGACTTTGTAACGTAACTTGATAGTTTTCGCGGGAGTGATTCCACCTTCCTTGTATCGAGTATATTACAATACAATAAAAGATTGTAAGTTTTGATTTGTTGGGATCAGTTTTATGAGCGAATGTTAGGACTCAGTTTTATGAGCGTCGGGAGCAAATTGTTGAGAAAAGATATTGTGCCAGAGATTAAGTCAAGCCGACGTAGCCTGTACATTTGTAAGCTTAATATGTGACAATAGTTTTGTTTGTAGCTACGAAAATGCGCGTTAACTTTCTTTTGTTCATAGTTACGTCCTTTCGTACAGTAAATATATGCCTAATTGAACAACTAAATGAAGGATGTATGCCTATTTAATAATTTATTCTAATTAGTTCTTTGGTGTTGTGCTATACTTATTTTTAAATTTAATTATTACCTCATGGTCATTATCACCATTCTGTTGAATTTCTCATTATCATTCTCTAAAGAACTATGGAAGATTATGAAAGATGCTAAACGTTAGTCATAAATTTTACAGTACGTAAGCAACCCGATCCCTGCCGGCACCAATAATATTGTTAATTGCAATTTTAATTTAAGTGACGATTTTTCACGTGCTCACCAATGAAGAAAACATTGTGAGGAAAACTGCATGTCTGAGAAATTAAAAAAAAACTCTCTCATAGGTGTGAGGAGGCCTATAGGTAGGTAGGCCCTAGCAGTAGAACGTGCATAGGGTGTAGTTTAACTTTAGTTTAGATAATCATTCTCTATTATATATTTTATTACGTGGTAGAGCCATGCTGCAGCTATATTAATAGTATAGTTGTAGCACGAATGGGTCGGCTCGACCGGGGAAGGACCACGCTCTCACAGAATACCAGCGTAAAATAGCAGCTTAATGCTGCTGTGTTTCGTATGGTGAGTGTAGAGAACCGGAGACCCTTTTTACTGGAAAAGAGGCATTCTATCTTAGTCCTCACGGCTGACAACGCATCTGCATTTAAATTCGCAAACGAAGATAGATATAGATGTCTATGGGCCACAGCAACCACTTACCAGGTGGACTGTGTGCTCGTTTGTCACCCTCATTCTATAAAAAAAAATTAAAACGCAAATTTTACAACATGGGAAATTGAGTAAAGTTATCTTATTTTTACCCGACGGCACGAGAAGAAGGGTATTGTTTTGTGTGTGTATTTATGTATGTTTATTTCTTTGCCACTCTTTGTAGCCTTAACAGCGAAACAGATTTTAACGTATAGGGTGACGTCAGATTCGTCTTTGTAAAAGTGGCGTATTGTAAATATTTTTTGGATTTTTCTCTTTTCAGTAAACTTTATACGCAGTCGGGGTTCTTTTTTAAATTACTGACCAGTTGGATTTTTGTACAATGCTATAATGTCTATAGATTATTAAATCATGAATGAATCCACGATTTTACCAGTAAATTAAAGGCTTTCGGTGAACCGTGTCACGTGCTGTGATTGTATGTATTATGTATTGTACGCAACTGCCCGTGGAGGAGTCCCTATAATGTACTCGTAGGTGACCAAATTCATAAATAAATCTAATATATTGTAAGCGACGCACTATAAAATAAAGATTTTATAGTGCGTCGCTTACAATATCTTTTGCTGATATAAATTAGTTGTTGATCACCATTAATCGATAGCTATAAATCATATCTTATATCACTCTTGGCGTAGATCTTAATTTAGACTTAGTTAAAATACAATACATTTGTCGAATCGAAACATTATAGGGACAAGGCGTATTAAAAACATATCACACTGAGTATTTCATGCAACTGCCGTGTGATTAACGGAATGGAATCACACCATTTTGTGTTGCTGGTAGCATTGGATGCGGCTATTCGAAATGGCAAAAGTATCTTATAGCTTCTTTAATATGCGATCGTGATCCGACCTAAAAAGGTCGTGGTTTTTAATCCGCCATTCGACTACTGTCGTGAACTATTCCTAACACAAGCATTTTAAGCTTACCAATAGTCGTTAAAGGGAATATTAGTAATGTTAATAGCATTGCTAGTATTTACTTAAAGAAAAAAGAATAAATACCCAACCCGGCGACTAGCAGCAGCGTCAAAGGTGCGAAACCTCTGGTACTGGCATCGCAAGCGTGACGATAAAAGCAAAACCTCCCTTCAACGGGTCAGGCTCATATCCAGCAGTGGACTTTTACGGCCCGGAAAAAGAAGATATATTCATAAACAAGTTTGCATATAATACGAACTTTCTCTCCATATACCTCCCAGCAAAATTGATGAAATAATAATTCAAATTCGACATATTGGCATGTTTTTAAACTAAGATGTTCTGGGCACAGACGTCCTTTAAATACTGAGCGGTTATGGCTCAATTTTCAGTGATATGGAATTTAAAAGTTTCACCTCATTTTAAACTATGATTTCGTTTTGCTTCACTCGTTCAGTGTCAACTTTTATCTACAGAAAATACAGAGCACGTTGCCGTCAGACCGTCTTACGAAAATTGAAGCACAGCGAAGTAATAACAGTAACAATTTATATTTAAATTTGCTGCCTTAACACATTCCCAATTTCTATTAAATTTTTCTAAAGCAATAATCGAGTTTTTTTTTGTTTACATATTACAACATTTAACTACGTCGTTTTTGATATTTTCGTCATTTTAGTGTGTAGTGATCGTATAAGCCAGTTGTTCCCAATTAATTTTATGTTTTTTTTTTGAGATAAAATTCCAGTTCCTTTTCCTTTTGAGGTATGGAACCTTAAAAATTGTGTGTTATTGATATTCATCATGTAATTTTAAAAATATCCACTACCCCATATTATCGTCCCGTGGGTATCGTATGAGGCGACACAGGGAATCAAACTAGGAGTTGCGTCTAGCAGCGTCTACCTTATATTAACAACAACAAAAAAAATAAGAATATCAGTTGCCAATTCGCTTGGTAAGCGGGGCAACTATGGCAAAATCCTCACAACAAGGCAATATTTGGGGGAGGTTACCATGTTTAGCAGGGGATTTGGTGGGCTGTAACGGTAATGGTATTAAATAATTAGATCGCAGAACTATTTAGAAATATAATAACCTCTATAATACTTTTTATTCAGTTTTGATGAAATTCTGGACTTTAGCAGTGTAACTATTAAAGCAATAGGACTTTAGGAGTATAACTCTTAACTATAGAAGCATTTTTCAAAGAAACTGGCTTTGTCAAGCGAAATTATCAAATCAGCTGTCTTTGACAATAGTATATAACATCCTATTTGATGAAAACCTTCATAGCGTAATGACGGGCGAATGTTATGTGCGATTCCTGCGTAGAAAGTACCATCATCTGATGTAGTTGGTTGTTAGTCTTAGTTACAAATAAAAAATAAATTAAGCCGACTTAGCGCAGGGCCTATGCGCTCGCCACAAATTTCACGATATGTGAGCAACTCTGGTTCGATCCTCGTCGCCATGAATGAAATTGTTAATTGCAATTTTAAGTGCCAATTTACCACGGCGATCACGGCGGCGAAGGAAAACATCGTGAGGAAATCTGCATGTCTGAAGAATAAAATATTTTGTCCGCGTACACGCACTTGGGCAGTGAGGTGGACAAATTACTTTAATTTTAAATGAGAGGGAAAAGTCGCACAGCAGTAGGTTGTATATGCTGCAACTTTCCTTTTACATTAACACACAAGCAATATTGATAATAAAAGATTACCTAATGTTTTTATCGTATAGCTTCATTTAAAATAATGATAAAGAAAAAGCGAGTGAAAACGATATTAATAGAGAATACATAGAATCTATGTTTTATACACTTTTATGTCTTATTTATATACGAAACATTGAGCGGAACTTACATTGATGTTTCATAAATCGGCGATGTGTGAAATTTTATACTATAAATCATAATTTTCCCAGCAAATTGTGTTGTGTTTTGTAACCACCGCGGTGGCTTAGGGACTATAAGCACTTGCCGTAAATTTCGTAGTTATAGTAACCCAAATTCGATCCTCACTAACACCATTGAATCTGTGAATTGATATTTCAAGTGCTTATACGCGGTATGCCATCAGCTCGGCGGTGAGGAAAAATATTGTTACGACATATATCTATCTCACAATACATGTTTGGTATAGAATATTTCTTTCAACATGCTCTGGAGAAGTTGGCGGACATATAATACTATAACCCTCTCTAAAGTGAGAAAAGGTCTAGTGGGTGTGTATTGCACGTATATTTAGTATGTCCAGTGTACGTACATATATTGGCTGTACGTATATTTTAACTTTACTCTCTTCATGTAGTGTAATACCGCGTTTCATTTTAAATTTCATATATTTTTCTGTATAGAAATCCGTCTGAATAGAACTACTACTAGTATAGATATAAATTCTACGTATTCCTCATCATTTGGAGTAGTTCATCGAATATTGTGATCTAGGTCACTTGTTCTAATTTTCAATTTCAATTTCAGTCAATGGTCCAATAAAATAAGCAATTAAACAAACATTAAGCAAGCCGGCTGAAATATTTGATAAGACTAAGTTTTAGGCATTCAAAACATATTTGTTAATAAATAAAACTACAAACTCCGGGAAAGGAATTACTATAGTTGAAAAAATATTATGACGCTTGACTTAATGAATATCACATACTATCGATAACACATCACCTTTTTTTTCTTTGGTAAATTACAAAGAGATTTAAATATATAGGTATACGTAAATTAGCATAACAAATCAAGGTCTTCAAAGATGAGCAACGGGCACACGATTTGTGTACACACGTTGACTTTGAACTGAATTTTCGATAACTAGGGCTTTAAGTTCATAACGTAAGATAGTTGATAGATTTGTCAAACATTTACACGTTTGAAGAATGTATGATGTAAATACACAATTCTGTTGTGTTTCACATTCATTGTAAAGTTTTTAAAAGGATGATTGAAGCGTGCATGCATGCGTGCGTGTGTGTATGCGTGTGTGCGTGAGGGCGTGCGTTTGTGTATGTGTGTGATATAGGTATGATTTCAAAGTATGTTTTCCCATGAAATCAGTTTTCATTATAATCGATTCTGTAGGTTCTTTTTAAATAAAGATCAACCCATACCATATATCATTAGGTGGGCAAGCACTGGCTTAGAATATAGTAAGTGAGGGTAATATGGTCATCCGGTTAATATGGTCACTTTCTTATAATATATTTCTCAAAAACTACAGCCTTATTTGCATAGATGGTTATGTGATACGATAGCTATTCATCAGTCATTCAAATAATAATAGGTCAAAACGGCGCGGCTCGATGGAAGCCATTTTAACAGTTGATATTATAGTAAATATTTTAGTCGATTTTAGTATTGTGTAGTGTAGATAGTTTTTTTAAGTTGATTTTTCGAAGTGTTCCTAATTATTTCCAAAGCTTGTTTGCTATTTTTTCTTCATATATTAGTTATAGTATACAACTTTGTGTTTTTGTTTCTGTCCTCCTCCTAGTTTTGGTTATACAGTGCGGCAAAGCTTAAGGTGACCATATTACCCTCACGTACCTTACTTAAAAAACCTACTTTTATTCACCAAATGGAAAATTAAAACTAAGACCAGATCGAACCATATTCACTCCAGTTTTTACCTAATGACAATATCTGTATGAATTTTGTATGTAATATTGAATAATCAGCTGGTGACTTTCTTCTATTCCTGTAAGTAGGCAGGTATGCCTTTATTAAAAATTAATGTTCACGTCTTCGAAATATTTTTTTATTTCTTAGGTTTCCTCACGATGTTTTCCTTCATCGCCGAGTACGTAGTAAATCAACACTTAAAATTGCATTTAACAATTTCATTGGTGCTGGCGGGGATTAAAGAAGACCTCAATATAATCTGAAATATTCACAATTATAACAGGGGTCGTCCATGTTATAACCGGTAACTCCTAAAAATCGTCAGAGTATTGTTCGAAAGCAAATAAAAAGAATCTTTCCTGCGCTGCATTTGTAATATAAGGCTGATATCAAATATGTCAACGTCCAATTCGATTTCCAGATCGTTAGACTTTTAACAAACAGAGTCTGTTAAGCGTTTTTCGATACGTACCTAATAATATTTGCTCTTGTGAACTGATCATGGGTTTAAGCATACATTGTAAAATAATTCCCTAATCATTTTGGTGCTCGTTATATTTTCTCTCATATAACATTCAACATTCTATATGAGTTGAACAATAACATTCAACTCATATAGAATGTTGAATGTTATTGTTCATTTAGTTAACCTTAACCATTTGGGTTGCCCTATCGAATTTAAATAATACTCGTATATCGAAACTAGTTCAACTCATTTCATTAAATTGTTAATGATGTTAATAATATTTTAATGCATTATTTTGTTATATCTATACATTAGAGATTTCTTTTCACTACTGGATCCGAAATAACCGCAAATTTTTAACTTTTTTACACTCGCACTCGCACAATAAGGCACTAGAAACGTCGAAAAATAAAAAAGTTACAATTAATCGCTGTAAAATCGGTAAAATCATTACAATAAGTTTTTTACAATATTGGAGTGAAAAACAAACTTACAGTCGATCTGATGCTACTGAAGCCCGTGGACACTTAACTAGTTTCATATAAGGAGGCTTCAGATGCGTCCTTGCCCCTGAGAAATAAAATAGAATACCTCACTGCCTGTATTTATACTGGCTCTTTTTTACCTTCTGACCAGAACAAAGCAAAATGCGTGCAATTGCTTGGTGGCAGAAATAGGTAAGGATCAATAGATAGAAGGTGGTAACTCGCCGCTTACCTACTAAATGGACATTCACACTATTATTATCAGTATCATTATTACAGCTTTCCAAAAGTCCACTGCCGAACATAGGCCGTCATAGGTCGGCCTCATAGAGGGGATATATGCCAAAGTTTCCACGTTTGACAGGTGGGTTGGCAACCGAAGTATTTTGAGTATTTTGAAGTATTTTGAGATGTTGTGAGGAAGATGATGATAACTGAACAGGAGATGATACTGCTCTTCTGTTTCAGTGTCAATCTGTCGCGTCTTACGACACACACGAAATGTAGTGTGGATAATAGATAAGTTTAGAGTTGTGGATTGTACTATGACGCCGCTACAATTGTAATATTATATACTTTTCAATGTCACAATGTACACACAAATACCGGGAGACGTCACACTATCACGTATAAGCTACGCTGTTGAGTGGTAAGGTAAGAATAAGAGGGGATGTAAAATAAAAGTAACATCCTAAATACCTTCCACGGGCTGCTTTTTGGGAGGAATTTTGGATCAGTAAAAAGGTTGCAACGCTGTTCTAATGCGGGTTGACGAACTGCCCCAAATTAATACTTATCTAATTTACCATATCTGTTCATCTATAGGTACATTTAAATAAAATTGAAGTGTCTGTCTGTATTATTGAAATAACTAGTTTCTATTATGCTCAGGAGTTATTTGCATGCTACTAAGACATAGACAAGCAGTTTTTTTTTGTTTGTCAGTCTGTCCGGGCTAATCTTCTGAATGGCTGAACCAATTACGATGAAACATTACGAATAAAAAAGGAAGAATCTAGGCTATAAAGTATAGCATCCAAAACGTGTCAGTGATTTAGGCTATTTTAAACTAAAAGGCTAAGGCTAAAAAAATACGAAAAAATTATAAAAATGGTCTTTCATTATCTTAAACCTAAATAACGCTGCATCAGTATTATCATCATTACAGCCCTTCACAAGTCCACTGCTGAACATAGGCCCCCAAGGAATGTCACAAAGTACGGTACTAGGCCACCTGCATCCATCGACTTCCTGCATATCTTACCAGGTCGTCACTCCATCTAGTGGGGGAACGCCCTACACTTCGTCCGCCGGTACGAGGCCGCCACTCGAAAACCTTTTCTCCCCATCGGTTGTCGTTTCTTCGAGCTATAAGGCCGGCCCATTGCCACTTCAGCTTACTAATCCGTTGGGCTATGTCGGTCACTCTGGTTCTACTGCGGATATTTTCATTTCTAAGTTTATCACGCAGAGAAACTCCAAGCATAGCCCTCTCCATAGCTCGCTGAGCGACCTTGAGCTTCCTCATCCGGCCAGCAGTGAAGGACCACGTCTCAGTTCCATAGGTCATCACTAGCAACACGCACTGGTTGTACAGTCTCGTTTTCAAGTTTTGAGGTATACCTGACGAGAACATGTGCCGTAATTTCCCGAACGCTGCCCAGCCGAGTTGAATCCGTCGATTTACCTCTCGGTCGAAGTTGGACTTACCTAGTCGGACTACTTGTCCCAAGTAAACATACTCGTCAACAACTTCGAGCTTAGTGCTCCCAACAACTACCGGCATAGGTGTGACATGGACGTTATACATGATCTTTTTTGTCCATGTTTATCTTAAGACCTATCCGTTGGGAGGCACTATTGAGGTCATTGAGCATAGTGCTTAGGTCCTCCAGCGATTCTGCCATAAGGACTATATCGTCGGCAAATCGAAGATGAGTGCACACTCGCCGTTGATGTTAATACCGTATCCTTTCCAGTCCAGAAGCTTGAAAACGTCTTCCAATGCAGCAGTGAAGAGTTTCGGGGATATAACATCACCCTGTCTTACACCTCCCTGCAGTTGGATAGGTTTCGTACTCTGGTTCTGTACTCGGATAGCCAACGTAGCCCTACTATACAAACAGTTCAGCACTTCGATATACCGACAGTCAACTTGGCACCGCTGCACGGCTAGCATGGGCTGGGGACAAAAAATTTATCCCTTAATCCACTGACAAGAGATAAAATAATCTTGTCCTTATGCCAAAGCACGGCAACGGGGAGAAGTATATCCCTGCTTGGCATAACGAGTAGACATATATCCCCCGTCCGTAGCATGGAGCCAAATGAAAGTTAAAAATTATGCTTTTTTGACATTTGAAAGGGATAATTTTATCCTAGTTCATTGGACATGGGTTTAAGTTTACATACAAAAACTCTATCTAAGTCTATCTCCCATTTTATCTACTGTGGATATTATATCCACCGGTATGGCCATGCTCGAAGGGTGGATAAAACTAAGCGAGGGGATAAACATTTTCTCCTTTCCCCGGGGATAAAATTGTCTCCTGCCCATGCCAGCCCTGCTGGAGGGACCCAAATTTCGACGGAATCAAAGGCTTTCTCATATACGCCAGCCATAGTGGCAAATTGTACTACTTGGACTTCTGGACAATTTTCCGAAGGATATATATGTGGTCTATGGTGCTAAAACCTTTTCGGAAACCGGCTTGTTCGGGAGGCTGGAAGTCGTCGAGTCTGCGTGCGAGACGATTCGTAATGACTCTCGAAAACAGCACGTAGACGCGGCTCAGAAGGGAAATCGGTCTGTAGTTTTTCAAGAGAGCGTTGTTGCCTTTCTTGAAGAACAAGATCACCGCACTTCTGCTCCACGCCTCCGGTGTAGTGCCGCCATGGAGTACGGAATTAAAGAGCTTCTGAAGGACTTCAAGTAATGGTTTTCCACCCGCTCTCAGAAGCTCCGCTGTAATTCCATCCTCACCTGGGGCTTTGCCGTTTATAAGGTGCTGGAGAGCCATTCTTATCTCGCTCATACGTACGTCCGGAATATCATCGGTATAGTGTCAGATAAGACTTGCTTTTGGATCGTTACTCGCACTTGCGTGTAGCTCCAACGATGATGTGTACAGCTGTACACATCATCGTACCATAGAACCTCTCAATCTCACTCAAAATCTTAGGTGTCCCGGAAACGATGCTGCTACATTCGGTCGTCAGCTTCGACAGTTGGCTCTTTCTGGCAGACAAATCTCAAAGACTTTGGAGCCCTGATTCCGCTCGATCGCTTCTTCAATACGAGCAGTATTAAAGTTGCGTAAGTCCCGCCGCATGCATTTGGAGATCTGTCTGTTCAGTTGCCTGTATGCTTTCAAATCTACTGAAGACTGCAACTTCATTTCCCGTCTAACAGCCATGAGATTAAGAGTATGCTCGGAGAGTTTTTGTGTTCTTCTGCAGCGGGTCTTGCAAAACTTAGCTCCGACCGCATGGACAGTTTCCACGAGCTTGTCATTCATATCGTCCACTGTATTGCAATCTTCTAGGCAATGAAACCGGTTTTGTAGCTCGAGCTGAAAGGTTTCGAGACTTTGGACTAGAGCACAAGGGGGACGGAGCGTTGACTTCATTAGACGTGATCTCTCCAACTTAACGTTTAGGTTCAGTGTGCCTCTCACCATTCGGTGATCGCTGCCGGTTTTCACCCTCGCGATCACTGAGACATCACTGAACAGTTGTCGTCTGGTCGTCATAATGAAGTCAATCTCATTTTTTGTCGAACCGTCGGGGCTCGACCAGGTTCACTTCCTGTGAGGTCGCTTCTGGAAGAAGAGTTCATCATAAAGAGTCCCTCTTTCTCCATGAAGTCGGCCAGCTGTTGGCCTCTTGAGTTCCGTTGCCCTATTCCAAATTTCCCTACTTTCAGCTCACCGTTCTCTCTTGTGCCTAGTTTTGTGTTGAAGTCTCCCATTAACACCGTGTAGTGGGTTTTGGAGGAATACATGACTATAGAGATATCCTCATACATATCCTCCAACTCCACCATCGGGATATGCCGAGGTTGGTGCGTAAACCTGTATGACCTTCAACGAATACTGTTTGGTGATTCTGATTAGAAGGTACGCAACCCTCGTCGACACACTCACAATCTTTACAACGTTGTTAACGAGAGATGTCGCCCTTCCGGTGATAGAACAAGTTACCGGATTCGAGAATTACCGTGTCCTCTCTCTCTCTTCGGACCTCAGATAATCCTATAATATTCCAGCGCAACTTGTCCATCTCTTCTTCCACCTCCAGGATCTTCTCGTCAGTCCTCAGGGTGCGTGCGTTATATGTTGCCAGGTAGAGTCGTCTTAGGTGGCAACCGAACCTCCACCGGAGATTCTTAGCACCCCCTACCCCGCCGTTCCTATGGTCACCACCGTAGCCAGGAATAGTGGGGCCGCCGCAGACTGGGGCCGTCTCTTCGTAACTTTAATCATGGGGGGTATATTGCCATAGTTGCCACACTTGGCGAGCGGGTTGGCAACCGCAGTTTTTTTATTGTTGTTTTGCTGTTATGAGAAAGATGCTGCTGCCCATCTTCTGCCTCAGTTTCCCTCTGTCGCCTCTAACGACACCCCCCGAAAGATAAGGCGTAGTGGGTATTCTTACCCGCCACTACACGGAGCCACTAAACGCTACATTAATAAATCCTATCCAAGCGAAGCCGGGGCGGGCCGCTAGTATATACTTTATAAGTGTTATGTAATACATGTTTAAATAGCTTGACAATTATTTTTATACTTTACTAAATAATGGACAAAAATAAGATATTTTATGAATGTTTTATTTTCAATTTAGTACATCCTTCTAATCAAACGCAACGCTAGACGTCAAACGAATCCTCATTTCCGCTTACAGGAAACTAAATGTGAGCTACTCTTCCTACGTTAGTTTAGTCTGTCTATATTTAAAGAAAATTTAGTACAAAATTTGCATTTTGTGAGTTATAAAATTTTTATATGAATATAGAGTTAGAAACAAAGAATTGTAATTGGAAGAAAAATATAAAAATCAGATTTCTCACATAATGGAAAGCTAAGATTACGGATGTGCTTTTTTAATGATAAAAATGATCGCTACGTTTTTAGCTAATCTATCTAATACCTTTAAACGAGCAATTCTTGTATGTAATATATAATATATAATCGGAATCTCGGAGACGGCTCCAACGATTTTCATGAAATTTAGTATGCAGAGGAGGTTTCGGGGGCGAAAAATCGATCTAGCTAGGATTCTAACTAGGTTTATTAACTACTAACTAGGTTATTAACTAGGTAAATTTCTCCATTATCTACAAGGTTATAATAGCTCAGGTGGGAAATCGGGCGGTCCCGAAACCAGAAGACCCCGGTTCGAGGCCAAATGTCTCCAGTCCGTTTAGTTTTTCCCTTTTTTTTTCAAGTTCCTTCTTTTGTGAGAAAAGCTATTATTGGGAGCCCTATATCAACGCATCTAATTTGTATCTAAGTATATTTTTTTGAAAAAACACGAAAAAAATGACCGAGTTTGAATATAGTAGCAATTACATTAGTAAATAAACCGACATTGTGCAAATATTTTAATCCTATTGGCGATGTTTTGGTACAAAGATAAAAGTCAATCAATAACTTTTAACTCTTTATCGATAATCAACTTAAACATAAACTGAAAAATATGACTCTTCCTGACATCTATTGGCGAACAATAATACTATTATTTTTTTAATTGAAATATAATTTCCAAAAACACGATTTCCAAAAAAAATACCGGTCAACCAGGTACTTTAATTTTAATAGAATACGGTTATAATTTCTTATTTTGAGAGTCCATATTTGGATGTAAGGTTGAAAATAGTTTCTAATTCATCCGTTCTTTTGTAACACATATAAAATTATTATAAACCTTGAATCTTCATTATTTTTTTTCTTATTCAGCAAAATTAGAAGCCTGTAAAAGTCCACTGCTGGACATAGACATCGTCCTCTACAGAGAGGATTTGTCTTAATCAGTACCACCAGTAGTACCAGACGTATCGGAATTTTGACACTGCTTCCCGTCGCCTGTCTGGATACTTTACGCATAGCGTAAACCTGATGGTTATACTCGTATCCGCCATCTATCGGATGCCATAAGCTCTTTTTGGCATATCCCATAGTCGCTAGTTTCGTCATTCTCGAAAACAAATGGTGTGATGGATTCTCTTACGCCGCCACCATAAGGCACACCTTATATAGAACTAATATGTTAAAATATAATATAAGAAGATTTTATCGCGTTTAGTGGGAAGTCCTTTTACTCGATGTTTCGAATGCTTTGAATCACCCATGAACATCGGGTGACTGAGGTTTTCAATATCCCGATGTCAAGTTAACTTTAGCCAAATTTTTTTTTGTGAACCTCGCAGTATGTAAGCTTACAGTATCGGGAAGTGTTGCAGATGTATGGTTGGGTTTAGATTTAATTTATTAGTTTTATTAATTATATGGTGATACTACTCTGGAGGCGTGGTGTAGATTTGGGGTGGTCTTGTTGATCAAGAAAGGCGACAACGCTCTGTTGAAGAACTACCTACCGATATCCCTTCCAGCCGCGTCTACGTGCTGTTTTCGAGAGTCATTACAAACCGTCTCGCACGCAGACTCGACGACTTCCAGCCTCCCGAACAAGCCGGTTTCCTAGAAGGCTTTAGTACTATAGATCACATATAAACCCTTCGGGAAATTGTAAATAAGACTAAAGAGTACAATCTGCCACTTTGTCCTGCGTATGTGCATTTGGTGTATTTTAGTCTGCCTTAACGACGTCGAGTATGGTCACCATAGTCTCGCTCTTGTCGCTGTTATATCAAGGGATTCCAAAATAACTCTTTCACTTTTTATAATAAAATATTGGCGCTCTTTGACTTAAATTCTAACTTACACTTACATCTACTACTACTACAGCTACAATAACTTAGTGTTTATAAAAAATATAAAGTTTTGAATCCCTTATATTCAAATTTAATTTTTTTGGTTTGCTCTTCAGCGCTACGATATTTTTTGATAGGTACGATATTGATTGCTTACAAGTACGTAGTTTTTCTTTGAAACGTTAACCCCACACTGGAAATTTCCCTTGCTGCACTATGTTGTACTTGCTTTATTTTATCTAAATTTTCAACCATGCCGTCAGTCACGTCGTTGACCCAGTCTCGTTCGTGTAAAACGCTCTAGAGAGTGTTTTACTTATTATATTTAATAAATATATCATTCTGTATTTTGTCAGACAAAAGCCACAAAATTAATCCGTTTGTTCAAAGATTTAATAAATAAATACACCTTAATTTTTTTATCAAAACGAGATAAAAGCTGTCACAATTTAGTTAAAATTACAACGCAGAAAAATAAAATTAAAGCCTGGCATAAAATTTTATTTTCGTGTAACTTTTACCAATTCAGGTATTTGTGATTTTGCGATGACCAAAAAAAGGGTATTCTGTTTTTTGTTTTTACGTGTTGTTTAAATCTGAATTAGAGGGCTAAAATAAATAATATCTGAATGTACTCACATGAAATATATGAACGAAATACATAACATTAGTTATCTAAAAATAACATGCATATTATCCTCTTTATAAACAGAAAGGTTAATGTCCAGGAGTGGAATTATACGGAATGATAATGAATAGAAAGATAGAAAAAATGGAAATTAATTGTTTTATAATTATTAAAAAGTCTTAGTATGTCTATTATTTATTCTCTGGTATGTATCAACATATCATCTTGTCTAAAATTAAATCATTAAATAATGATGTGCAACTTCGTATTAAAATAATGCACGAGGCATTATTTTACATATATTTTTTTTAGAAAACGGAAGCGATAAATAAATTTACAGTCCACCTGACGGCAAGTGGCTACTCCAGTCCATAGACATCTGTAGTAAACTTCGAACAAAGAAAGCTACAGATGCGTTGTCACCTCTGAGGACTAAGATGGCATGCCTCACACCCTTTAATTATACTGGCTCTCTACCTTCAGACCGAAACACAGCAGTGCAAGTATTACTATTTGGCGGAAGAAACAGGTGAGATGGTGGTAGCTACCTAGACGGATTAGGAAGAAAGGAGTTCTGTCACTAGAAATCTAGGATACGGCACTTGTTTTTTGATGGTTGAGTCAAGGTAATCAAACGCGGATTGTCGATCACTGTACCAGAGGTTTTCAGCCTCTCGCTGGTGATGGTATTTTTATTGAGCTTATACGAAATTCAGTTGGCTGATAATTTCAATTAATTTATTTCATTCATTATAGCCTATTAAAAGTTCACTGCTTAAAATAGGTCTCTCCCACAGATTGTCTAACAGAGGGGATAATTGCGATACATTCTATTTATTCTCTCCTTTACACCGTCACTGCTAAACACGGGCAAAACTTACAATCTATCGTCTATACAAAATATATTATGTACAAATATTATATATACAATATATTATATATAAATTACAATATTTCGTCTTTACAACCAAAATAAAATTATAATGCGATTAATAAAACGAAACCGAGAACAATGACTTGGAGAAATGAAAAATCTCATAATACGTTATGCCCTGAAAAGAACGGAAACCACGTCCCGACAATTTGTAACGTAATAAAAACAAATGGCGACGTTAAAAACTTTTCCGGATTGTTGACTAGATCTATATTTTCTGGTTGCTCTAGAACTGTATTGTAGTGTTAATACGTAATTGAAAATTTTCCATGATTTTAAACTTTCTTCTTGTAATCTTCTTTATCAGGCCGTAGAAGTACACAGCTTAAAATGAGATTCTCCTGTTGTATGTTGCAATGCTCAATTATAAAGATTTTGCATCTCTTCAATTTTTTTTAAATTTTAAGGTAAAAGCATCTGGGCGACCGAGCTTTTCTTAGCGTTAGAAAAAAATTAACTCAGAGGTGAAACCTACCTAGACAAATTCGGAAAGTAAAACATTTTCGAAATACAAAATCTCATCCAATTCGTTAGACTTTTCTGAAAAACCAATTACGTAGTATATACATATACACTTACTTTATAGAATTAAGGAACTGCGTAAAACGTAAGCTGATCTTTCAATAGAATCGTAAAATCCTATTGTTGTTGTTTCGTATTATATTAGAGTGAGAAACAAGATTACAGTCTACTTGTTAGTAAACAGCTTAAGCAGTCCATGATATGCTCCACCATTACCATTACAGCCTAAAATCCACAGCTGAACATAGGCTTCCCAATAGATTGCCTCATATTTTTATTATTCTTTCATATCGTACCGTGGGTGTTGTAGGGGGCAATGGAGAGAAATAAATCAGGAGATGGGCAGTAGAGTCTTCCTATTAACAACTACACAGTAAAACTGCGGTTGCCAACCCATCTGCCAAGTGTGGCAACTATAGCGATATCTCCCCTGTAAGGCAAAACTAAGCGGTTCTATGTTCTGCAACTTTTGATGGTCTGTATGAAGGAATGGAAATAAAAAAAACGTACGATTATTTATTACTAGACGGCGTATTATTGTCAATAAAAATCTTTAAGCAAAGGAGGCCATAGATGCGTTATATCCTCATTATCTTAATACTCCACAAATTAATATTTAAAAAAATTGTTTGAACATTTTGTTAAAATAATACTTTAGAATCAGTGAAAACTTTAAATAAATAAAATTTTAACTAATATCCTCTTCTCAGAGCTTAAACCTAATGGTTATATAATTTTATTTTACTATTACTTCTTACATTAAAAAAGTAAAATAAAGTTTAGCTTAAGTAACTTAACAAAAGTAATTTAAGTTTATTTTTGTCTACTGTAGTTTCGAATTGTAGTTCCTCATACTGGAAAACAAATGGCGAAAGGGACTCCTCTTTTTTGACATTTTTTGGGTCGAATACATTAATCGTCCATCAATCAATTACAGCCTATAAAAGTTCACTACTGAAAATAGGCGTCCCCAATAGATAGTCCTCACATGGGGGGATTTTGCCATAGCTGCCACGCTTTATTTCATAATTTTTAGTTGTTATCAGAAAGAAATGCTGCCCTCCCTTGCTCCCTCTCTTTTCCCTCTGTCGTTTCTTACTACACAAACGGGACGATTTGGTATAGTGGATATTCTTACACTGCCACTACACGGTTAAATATACCAGAATACAATACTAAGTGTAAGAATACAGATTTATTGGTAGCTTAAATAAAATAGCTGTTCTATGAGAAAAACTAGGCGTAAAACTTTTGGAACTCATCAGTGTAAAGCCAATTCGAGCAGACCGGCCTTCACAAGCTGCACCTTCTCACAATGTATCAATCATTGCTTTCATCAAAAACAAGAATACAAAAAAATATAAAGAATTATTATCGGTTTCCAGACTCGACTTTGTAACGTAACTTGATAGTTTTCGCGGAAGTGATTCCGCCTTCCTTGTATCGAGTATATTACAATACAATAAAAGATTGTAAGTTTTGATTTGTTGGGATCAGTTTTATGAGCGAATGTTAGGACTCAGTTTTATGAGCGTCGGGAGCAAATTGTTGAGAAAAGATATTGTGCCAGAGATTAAGTCAAGCCGACGTAGCCTGTACATTTGTAAGCTTAATATGTGACAATAGTTTTGTTTGTAGCTACGAAAATGCGCGTTAACTTTCTTTTGTTCATAGTTACGTCCTTTCTTACAGTAAATATATGCCTAATTGAACAACTAAATGAAGGTTGTATTCCTATTTAATAATTTATTCTAATTAGTTCTTTGGTGTTGTGCTATACATATTTTTAAATTTAATTATTACCTAATGGTCATTATTACCACTCTATTGAATTTCTCATGATCGTTCTCTAAATAACTATGGAAGATGATGAAAGATGCTAAGCGTTAGTCATAAATTTCACAGTACGTAAGCTACCCGGGTTCGATCCCTGCTGGCACCAATAACATTATTAATTGCAATTTTAATTTAAATGACGATTTTTCACGTGCTCACCAATGAAGGAAAACATTGTGAGGAAAACTACATATCTGAGAAATTAAAAAACTCTTTCATAGGTGTGAGGAGGCCTGTGCCCTAGCAGTAGAACGTGCATAGGGTGTAGCTTAACTTTAGTTTAGATAATCATTCTCTATTATATATTTTATTACGTAGTAGAGCCATGCTGCAGCTATATTAATAGTATAGTTGTAGCACCAATGGGTCGGCTCGACCGGGGAAGGACCACGCTCTCACAGAATGCCAGCGTAAAATAGCAGCTTAATGCTGCTGTGTTTCGTATGGTGAGTGTAGAGAACCGGAGACCCTTTTTACTGGAAAAGAGGCATTCTATCTTAGTCATCACGGCTGACAACGCATCTGCATTTAAATTCACAAACGAAGATAGATTTAGATGTCTATGGGCCACAGCAACCACTTACCATCAGGTGGACTGTGTGCTCGTTTGTCACCCTCATTCTATAAAAAAAAATTAAAACGCAAATTTTTATATTTTTATATTTTTTGGATTTTTCTTTTTTCAGTAAACTTTATACGCAGTCGGGGTTCTTTTTTAAATTACTGACAAGTTGGATTTTTGTGCAATGCTATAATGTCTATAGATTATTAAATCATGAATGAATCCACGATTTTACCAGTAAATTAAAGGCTTTCGGTGAACCGTGTCACGTGCTATGATTGTATGTATACGCAACTGCCCGGGGAGGAGTCCTATAATGTACTCGTAGGTGACCAAATTCATAAATATATCTAAATAAAGATTTTATAGTGCGTCGCTTACAATATCTTTTGCTGATATAAATTGGATGTTGATCACCATTAATCGATAGCTATAAATCATATCTTATATCACTCTTGGCGTAGATCTTAATTTAGACTTAGTTAAAATACAATACATTTGTCGAATCGAAACATTATAGGGACAAGGCGTATTAAAAACATTTCACACTAAGTATTTCATGCAAATGCCGTGTGATTAATGGAATGGAATCACGCCATTTTCTGTTGTTGGTAGCATTGGATGCGGCTATTCGAAATGGCAAAAATATCTCATAGCTTCTTTAATATGCGATCGTGATCCGACCTAAAAAGGTCGTGGTTTCGAATCCGCCATTCGACTACTGTCGTAAACTATTCTTAACACAAGCATTTTAAGCTTACCAGGAGTCGTTAAAGGGAATATTAGTAATTTTAATAGCATTGCCAGTATTTACTTAAAGAAAAAAGAATAAATACCCAACCCGGCGACTAGCAGCAGCGTCAAAGGTGCGAAACCTCTGGTACTGGTATCGCAAGCGTGACGATAAAAGCAAAACCTCCCTTCAACGGGTCAGGTTCATATCCAGCAGTGGACTTTTACGGCCTGGAAAAAGAAGATATATTCATAAAAAGTTTGCATATAATACGAACTTTCTCCATATACCTCCCAGCAAAATTGATGAAATAATAATTCAAATTCGACATATTGGCATGTTTTAAACTAAGATGTTCTGGGCACAGACGTCCTTTCATTACTGAGCGGTTATGGCTCAATTTTCAGTGATATGGAATTTAAAAGTTTCACCTCATTTTATACTATGATTTCGTTTTGCTTCACTCGTTCAGTGTCAACTTTTATCTACAGAAAATACAGAGCACATTGCCGTCAGACAAACAGTAACAATTCATATTTAAATTTGCTGCCTTAACACATTCCCAATTTCTATTAAATTTTTCTAAAGCAATAATCGAGTTTTTTCTGTTTACATATTACAACATTTTACTACGTCGTTTTTGATATTTTCGTCATTATAGTGTGTAGTGATCGTATAAGCCAGTTGTTCCCAATTAATTTTTTTTTTTGAGAAAAAATTCCAGTTCCTTTTCCTTTTGAGGTATGGAACCATAAAAATTGTGTGTTATTGATAATTCATCATGTAATTTTAAAAATATCCACTACCCCATATTATCGTCCCGTGGGTATCGTATGAGGCGACACAGGGAATCAAACTAGGAGTTGCGTCTAGCAGCGTCTAACTTATATTAACAACAATAAAAAAAATAAGAATATCAGTTGCCAATTCGCTTGGTAAGCGGGGCAACTATCGCAAAATCTTCACAACAAGGCAATATTTGGGGGAGGTTACCATGTTTAGCAGTGGGCTTTGGTGGGCTGTAACGGTAACGGTATTAAATAATTAGATCGCAGAACTATTTAGAATAATAATAACCTTTATAATACTTTTTATTCAGTTTTGATGAAATTCTGGACTTTAGCAGTATAACTATTAAAGCAATAGGACTTTAGGAGTATAACTCGTAACTATAGAAGCATTTTTCAAAGAAACTGGCTTCGTCAAGCGAAATTATCAAATCAGCTGTCTTTTACAATAGTATATAACATCCTATTTGATGAAAACCTTCATAGCGTAATGACGGGCGAATGTTATGTGTGATTCCTGCGTAGAAAGTACCATCATCTGATGTAGTTGGTTGTTAGTCTTAGTTACAAATAAAAAATAAATTAAAACGACTTAGCGCAGGGCCTATGCGCTCGCCACAAATTTCACGATATGTGAGCAACTCTGGTTCGATCCTCGTCGCCATGAATGAAATTGTTAATTGCAATTTTAAGTGCCAATTTACCACGTGTTTGGCGGCGAAGGAAAACATCGTGAGGAAATCTGCATGTCTGAAGAATAAAAGATTTTGTCCGCACACACGCACTTGAGCAGTGAGGTGGACAAATTACTTTATTTTTAAATGAGAGGGAAAAGTCGCACAGCAATAGGTTGTATATGCTGCAACTTTCCTTTTACACAAACACACAAACAATATTGATAATAAAAGATTACCTAATGTTTTTATCGTATAGCTTCATTTAAAATAATAATAAAGAAAAAGCGAGTGAAAACGATATTAATAGAGAATACATAGAATCTATGTTTTATACACTTTTATATCTTATTATACGAAACATTGAGCGGAACTTACATTGAAGTTTCATAAATCGGCGATGTGTGAAATTTGATACTATAAATCATAATTTTTCCAACAAATTGTGTTGTGTTTGTAACCACTGCGGTGGCTTAGGGACTATAAGCACTTGCCGTAAATTTCGTAGTTATAGTAACCCAAATTTGATCCTCACTAACACCATTGAATCTGTGAATTTATATTTAGAGTGCTTATACGCGGTATGCCATCAGCTCAGCGGTGAGGAAAAATATTGTAACGACATATATCTATCTCACAATACATCTTGGGTATAGAATATTTCTTTCAACATGCTCTGGAGAAGTTGGCGGACATATAACACTATAACCCTCTCTAAAGTGAGAAAAGGTCTAGTGGGTGTGTATTGCACGTATATTTGGTGTGCCCAGTGTACGTACATATATTGGCTGTACGTATATTTTAACTTTACTCTCTTCATGTAGTGTAATACCGCGTTTCATTTTAAATTTCATATATTTTTCTGTATAGAAATCCGTCTGAATAGAACTACTATTAGTATAGATATAAATTCTACCTATTCCTCATCATTTGGAGTAGTTCATCGAATATTGTGATCTAGGTCACTTATTCTAATTTTCAATTGCAATTTCAGTCAATAGTCCAATAAAATAAGCAATTAAACAAACATTAAGCAAGTCGGCTGAAATATTTGATAAGACTAAGTTTTAGGCATTCAAAATATATTTGTCAATAAAAAAAACTACAAACTCCGGGAAAGGAATTACTATAGTTGAAAAAATGTTATGACGCTTGACTTAATGAATGTCACATACTATCGATAACACATCACCTTTTTTTTCTTTGGTAAATTACAAAGAGATTTAAATATATAGGTATACGTAAATTAGCATAACAAATCAAGGTCTTCAAAGATGAGCAACGGGCACACGATTTGTGTACACACGTTGACTTTGAACTGAATTTTCGATAACTAGGGCTTTAAGTTTATAACGTAAGATAGTTGATAGTTTTGTCAAACATTTACGCGTTTGAAGAATGTTTGATTTAAATACACAATTCTGTTGTGTTTCACATTCATTGTAAAGTTTTTAAAAGGGTGATTGAAGCGTGCATGCATGCGTGCGTGTGTGTATGTGTGTGTGCGTGAGTGCGTGCGTTTGTGTATGTGTGTGATATCGAAGATCGCGATTTCAAAGTATGTTTTCCCATGAAATCAGTTTTCATTATAATCGATTATGTAGTTTCTTTTTAAATAAAGATCAACCCATACCATATATCATTAGGTGGGCAAACACTGGCTTAGAATATAGTACGTGAGGGTAATATGGTCATCCGGTTAATATGGTCACTTTCTTATAACTCAAAAACTACAGCCTTATTTGCATAGATGGTTATGTGATACGATAGCTATTCATCAGTCATTTAAATAATAATAGGTCAAAACGGCGCGGCTCGATGGAAGCCATTTTAACAGTTGATATTATAGTAAATATTTTAGTCGATTTTAGTACTGTGTAGTGTAGATAGTGATAGTTTTAAGTTGATTTTCGAAGTGTTCCTAAATATTTCAAAGCTTATTTGCTATTTTTCTTCATATATTAGTTATAGTATACAACTTTGTGTTTTTGTTTCTGTCCTCCTCCTAGTTTTGGTTATACAGTGCGGCAAAGCTTAAGGTGACCATATTACTCTCGTACCTTACTTAAAAACCTACTTTTATTCACCAAATGGAAAATTAAAACTAAGACCAGATCGAACCATATTCACTCCAGTTTATACCTAATGACAATATCTGTATGAATTTTGTATGTAATATTGAATAATCAGCTGGTGACTTTCTTCTATTCCTGTAAGTAGGCAGGTATGCCTTTATTGAAAAATAATGTGCACGTCTTCGAAATATTTTTAATTTCTTAGACGTGCAGGTTTCACGATGTTTTCCTTTATCGCCGAGTACGTAGTAAATCAACACTTAAAATTGCAATTAACAATTTCATTGGTGCTGGCGGGAATTAAAGAAAACCTCAA
The DNA here is from genome assembly GCA_029286625.1 of Parnassius orleans. NCBI lineage: Eukaryota > Metazoa > Arthropoda > Insecta > Lepidoptera > Papilionidae > Parnassius > Parnassius orleans. Next base: position 39,793 of record JAGSMP010000765.1, on the reverse strand, counting down.
TATAATCTGAAATATTCACAATTATAACAGGGTCATCCATGTTATAACCGGTAACTCCTAAAAATCGTCAGAGTATTGTTCGAAAGCAAATAAAGATAAACTTTCCTGCGCTGCATTTGTAATATAAGGCTGATATCAAATATTTCAACATCCAATTCGATTTCCAGATCGTTAGACTTTTAACAAACAGAGCCTGTTAAGCGTTTTTCAATACGTAATAATATTTGCTCTTGTGAACTGATCATAGGTTTAAGCATACATTGTAAAATAATTCCCTAATCATTTTGGTTCTCGTTATATTTTCTCTCATATAACATTCAACATTCTATATGAGTTGAACAATAACATTCAACTCATATAGAATGTTGAATGTTATTGTTCATTTAGTTAACCTTAACCATTTGGGTTGCCCTATCGAATTTAAATAATATATCGAAACTAGTTCAACTCATTTCATTAAATTGTTAATGATGTTAATAGTATTTTAATGCATTACTTTGTTATATCTATACATTAGAGATTTCTTTTCACTACTGGATCCGAAATAACCGCAAATTTTTAACTTTTTTACACTCGCACTCGCACAATAAGGCGCTCGAAACGACGAAAAATAAAAAAGTTACAATTAATCGCTGTAAAATCGGTAAAATCATTACAATAAGTTTTTTACAATATTGGAGTGAAAGACAAACTTACAGTCGATCTGATGCTACTGAAGCCCGTGGACACTTTAACTAGTTTCATATAAGGAGGCTTCAGATGCGTCCTTGCCCCTGAGAAATAAAATAGACTACCTCACTGCCTGTATTTATACTGGCTCTTTTTTACCTTCTGACCAGAACAAAGCAAAATGCGTGCAATTGCTTGGTGGCAGAAATAGGTAAGGATCAATAGATAGAAGATGGTAACTTGCTGCTTACCTACTAAATGGACACTTCACACTATTATTATCAGTATCATTATTACAGCTTTCCAAAAGTCCACTGCCGAACATAGGCCGTCATAGGTCGGCCTCATAGAGGGGATATATGCCAAATTTTCCACGTTTGGCAGGTGGGTTAGCAACCGAAGTCTTTTGAGTATTTTGAAGTATTTTAAGATGTTGTGAGGAAGATGATGATAACTGAACGGAGATGATACTGCTCTTCTGTTTCAGTGTCAATCTGTCGCCTCTTACGGTACACACGAGATGTAGTGTGTATATAGATAAGTGTAGAGTTGTGGATTGTACTATGACGCCGCTACAATTGTAATATTATATACTTTTCAATGTCACAATATACACTCGCACACAAATATCGGGAGACGTCACACTATCAAGTATAAGCTACGCTGTTTAGTGGTAGAAATAAGTAAGAGGGGATGTGAAATAAACGTAACATCCTAAATACCTTCCACGGGCTGCTTTTTGGGAGGAATTTTGGATCAATAAAAAGGTTGCAACGCTGTTCTAATGCGGGTTGACGAACTGCCCCAAATTAATACTTATCTAATTTACCATATCTGTTTATCTATAGGTACATTTAAATAAAATTGAAGTGTCTGTCTGTATTATTGAAATAACTAGTTTCTATTATGCTCAGGAGTAATTTGCATGCTACTAAGACATAGACAAGCAGTTTAATTTTTATTTTTGTTTGTCAGTCTGTCCGGGCTAATCTTCTAAATGGCTGAACCAATTACGATGAAACATTACGAATAAAAAAGGAAGAATCTAGGCTATAAAGTATAGCATCCAAAAAGTGTCAGTGATTTAGGCTATTTTAAACTACTTAGCCTTTTAGTTTAAAAAATTAATTTAAAAATTATAAAAATGGTCTTTCATTATCTTAAACCTTAATAACGCTACATCAGTATCATCATCATTACAGCCCTTCACAAGTCCATTGCTGAACATAGGCCCCCAAGGAATGCCACAAAGTACGGTCCTAAGCCACCTGCATCCATCGACTTCCTGCATATCTTACCAGGTCGTCACTCAATCTAGTGGAGGACGCCCTACACTTCGTCCGCCGGTACAAGGCCGCCACTGAAAACCTTTTCTCCCCATCAGTTGTCGGTTCTTCGAGCTATAAGGCCGGGGACAATGAAAAGGAATAATGGGCTGGGGACAAAAATTTATCCTTATATCCACTGACAAGAGATAAAATAATCTTGTCCTTATGCCAAGCACGGCAACGGAGAAGTATATCCTGCTTGGCATAACGAGTAGACATATATCCCCCGTCCGTAGCATGGAGCCAAATGAAAGATAAAAATTATGCTTTTTTGACATTTGAAAGGGATAATTTTATCCTAGTTCATTGGACATGAGTTTAAGTTTATATTCATACAAAAAATCTATCTAAGTCTATCTCCCATTTTATCTACTGTGGATATTATATACACCGGTATGCCCATGCTCGAAGGGTGGATAAACTAAGCGAGGGGATAAACATTTTCTCCTTTCCCCGGGGATAAAATTGTCTCCTGCCCATGCTAGCCCTGCTGGAGGGACCCAAATTTCGACGGAATCAAAGGCTTTCTCATATAAGCCAGACATGGTGGCAAATTGTACTCCTTGGACTTCTGTACAATTTTCCGAAGGGTATATATGTGGTCTATGGTGCTAAAGCCTTTTCGGAAACCGGCTTGTTCGGGAGGCTGGAAGTCGTCGAGTCTGCGTGCGAGACGATTTGTAATGACTCTCGAAAACAGCACGTAGACGCGGCTCAGAAGGAAAATCGGTCTGTAGTTCTTCAAGAGAGCGTTGTTGCCTTTCTTGAAGAACAAGACCACCGCACTTCTGCTCCACGCCTCCGGTGTAGTGCCACCATGGAGGACGGAATTAAAGAGCTTCAAGTAACGGTTTTCCACCCGTTTTCAGAAGCTCCGCTGTAATTCCATCCTCGCCTGGGGCCTTGCCGTTTATAAGGTGCTGGAGAGCCATTCTTATCTCGCTCAGACTGACGTCCGGAATATCATCGGTATAGTGTCAGATAAGACTTGCTTTTGGATCGTTACTCGCACTTGCGTATGGCTCCAACGATGATGTGTACAGCTGCCCATAGAACCTCTCCATCTCACTCAAAATCTCAGGTGTCCCGGAAACGATTCTGCCACATTCGGTCGTCAGCTTCTACAGTTGGCTCTTTCTGGCAGACAAATCTCTAGCAAAGACTTTGGAGCCCTGATTCTACTCGATCGCTTCTTCAATACGAGCAGTATTAAAGTTGTAAGTCCCGCCGCATGCATTTGGAGATCTGTCTGTTCAGTTGCTTGTATGCTGTCAAATCTACTGAAGACTGCAGCTTCATTTGCCGTCTAACAGCCATGAGATTAAGAGTATGCTCGGAGAGTTTTTGTGTTCTTCTGCGGCGGGTCTTGCAAAACTTAGCTCCGACCGCATGGACAGTTTCCACGAGCTTGTCATTCATATCGTCCACTGCATTGCAATCTTCTAGGCACTGAAAACGGTTTTGTAGCTCGAGCTGAAAGGTTTCGGGACTCTGGATTAGAGCACGAGGGGGACGGAGCATTGACTTCATTAGACATGATCTCTCCAACTTAACGTTTAGGTTCAGTGTGCCTCTAAACATTCGGTGACCGCTACTAGTTTTCACCCTCGCAATCACTGAGACATCACTGAACAGTTGTCGTCTGGTCGTCATAATGAAGTCAATCTTATTTTTTGTCGAACCGTCGGGGCTCGACCAGGTCCACTTCCTGTGAGGTCGCTTCTGGAAGAAGAGTTCATCATAAAGAGTCACTCTTTCTCCATGAAGTCGGCCAGCTGCTGGCCCCTTGGGTTCCTTTGCCCTATTCCAAATTTCCCTACTTTCAGCTCACCGTTCTCTCTTGTGCCTAGTTTTGCGTTGAAGTCTCCCATTAGCACCGTGTAGTGGGTTTTGGAGGAATGCATGGCTATAGAGATATCTTCATACATATCCTCCACCTCCACCATCGGGATATGCCGAGGTTGGTGCGTAAACTTGTATGACCTTCAACGAATACCGTTTGGTGATTCTGATTATAAGGTACGCAACCCTCGTCGACACACTCACAATCTTTACAACGTTGTTAATGAGAGACTTGTGGACGATAGATCCGACACCTCCTTGGGACAGATGGTCGCCCTCCCGGTGATAGAACAAGTTGCCGGATTCGAGAATTACCGTGTCCTCTCTCTCTCTTCGGACCTCAGATAATCCTATAATATTCCATCTCAGTCGCATCTTGTCCATCTCTTCTTCCAGCTCCAGGATCTTCTCGTCAGTCCTCAGGGTGCGTGCGTTATATGTTGCCAGGTCGAGTCGTCTTAGGTGGCAACCGAACCTACACCAGAGATTCTTAGCACCCCCTGCCCCGCCGTTTCCATGGTCGCCACCGTAGCCAGGAATAGCGGGGGCGGTCCCTCTCTTCGTAACTTTAATCATGGGGGGTATATTGCCATAGTTGCCACGCTTGGTGAGCGGGTTGGCAACCGCAGTTTTTTTATTGTTGTTTTGCTGTTATCAGAAAGATGCTGCTGCCCATCTTCTGCCTCAGTTTCCCTCTGTCGCCTCTAACGACACCCACGGGAAGATAAAGCATAGTGGGTATTCTTACCCGCCACTACACGGGGCCACTAAACGCTACATTAATAAATCCTATCCAAGCGAAGCCGGGGCTGGCCGCTAGTATATACTTTATACGTGTTATATACATGTTTACATGTATACATTTTTAAATAGCTTGACAATTATTTTTATACGTTACTAAATAATGGACAAAAATAAGATATTTTATGAATGTTTTATTTTCAATTTAGTACATCCTTCCAATCAAACGCAACGCTAGACGTCAAACGAATCCTCATTTCCGCTTACAGGAAACTAAATGTGAGCTACACTTCCTACGTTAGTTTAGTCTGTCTATATTTAAAGAAAATTTAGTACAAAATTTGCATTTTGTACTAAATTTTCTTTCAATATTCGGAGACGGCTCCAACGATTTTCATGAAATTTAGTATGCAGAGGAGGTTTCGGGGGCGAAAAATCGATCTAGCTAGGATTCTAACTAGGTTTATTAACTACTAACTAGGTTATTAACTAGGTAAATTTCTCCATTATCTACAAGGTTATAATAGCTCAGGTGGGAAATCGGGCGGTCCCGAAACCAGAAGACCCCGGTTCGAGGCCAGATGTCTCCAGTCCGATTATTTTTTCCCTTTTTTTGTCAAGTTCCTTCTTTTGTGAGAAAAGCTATTATTGGGAGCCCTTTATCAACGCATCTAATTTGTATCTAAGTATATTTTTTTGAAAAAACACGAAAAAATGACCGAGCTTTAAAAAAAGAATATGGTAGAAATTACATTAGTAAAGAAACCGACATTGTGCAAATATTTTTATCCTATTGGCGACGTTTTGGTACAAAGATAAAAGTCAATCAATAACTTTTAACTCTTTACCGATAATCAACTTAAACATAAACTGAAAAATATGACACTTCCTGACATCTATTGGCGAGTAATAATACTATTTTTTTTAACCATACTAATATTATAAATGCGAAAGTGTGTTTGTTTGTTTGTTTGTCCTTCTTTCACGTCGCAACAGAGCGTCGGCATGGCATGATTATTTGTATGGGGATAGGTCGGTGGCTGTAGAGTGACATAGGCTACTTTTGAGCGAAAAACATATCATTCCCGTGGGAAAATCGAATATGTTACAAAATTAAATTCAGCTAGGGGCGCCACCGTGATTCTACAAGACGGACGACGGTACGATGGACGAACACAGAAGGTCAGAATATCTGGATTATTATGTCTTTTTACCAAAATTAAGATAAAAATGTATGGATCTGTATTTTCCACGCAGAACCGGGAAGAGCGATAAAAACATAAAATTCACCAGCTGATTTTCTTCAAACGTTTTGGTGCATCGTAATTCACAGAATAGGCGATAACCTCGCAGACGATATTAAGTAATCCGTTGATGCTCTGCCTACCCCGCAAGGGTTACAGAGGTGATTATAAGTATGGATCAAATACTATCACCACCTGTCACGCTTTCACCCTTAACTATTACTTAACAATGGTAGAAACAGTTCTTAGTAAGCCTTATTAATAAGCCTTAGTAATATTTATTGAACGGAAATGAATACAGTTCTTATATGTGGTTATGAATGAATCGGTATTATGAGTACAATAAGAAAAATTGTGCAAAATTATAAGAAAAATATTTTTGAGAGTTCTTATTAACTAACGTATACATAGTTTAAATTGATTCCGCTAGATGTCGCTACTAGGTTTTAAAACGTGGTAACGAAATGTTTCCTGACATGTACTTAACTCCGCCGTTGAGCCGCGCGTCCACTTAAAGTGCATACGGTACCTATACGCTTAAATTGTTTCTATTTCGTAGCTTATTCGACTAGGCATGGGTAATATCACTTTTACCTATATCAAATCGTACCTATGTATTGGATACGAATATCCGATATTGTATCTATATATTTCAATATCTATATATTTGTTGATATCTTCGTTCTGAAAAGAAGTTAGTACTCAGTATCACATGGTGATACGCGATTTACGAACGAATTTACTTTTATAGATTTATAGTATTATTAATGTAATCTAAGTATTCTTAAAATATCTTATAATATAAAAAGTGACATATATATACATATATCAATAGGATTTAGCCTGCGAAATAATGAAATAGAATATTAAATTAAACGTGTCGTTTATGCCATCTAGCGTCTATTGTGCGTACCACCGTGAGAGTTAATCATCATATTAGTCTACGGAGTTAATCTATTTTTGTTCGATAAAATCACTTAATGGAGTAGATGGCGCGATTACAAAGTATTTTTTTACTCGATTACTCCAAATATATTGTTTTAATTTATTACACTTAAATTTAGGCTCTACAAGTCTAAAAATAAGGATTGTAACATTTATTTGCTATAAAATTAAACTTTTATATTTTATGCCACACTTGTGGTTGAAAATTATCATGTTATAAGACTTTGAAGGTCGGGGTGTATTTTGTGTTCGTTGTTTCAATACTGGTTATGGTTAGTTGTTATACCCCTACGTCAAAGGAAATAATCCCATATCTATATAGCGGGTATAGTTTTTCAGAATCGGTGAAATAAACTTTCCTTCATACTTTTCTCAGGCTTAGGACTGACTGCATCACTTAATAATAGTAATAAAAAGGGAATTTGTAACGCGATGTATAATTGTTAGTATATATAAATTCGTTATAAATTCCTGTTTAGGTAGATAAGTAATAACATTTGCTTTTACGACAGTTGCCTCTGTAAAATATACAATAATTTAATAAAAGTTATGCAGGCGTATTTAAAAGTTCATTTCATGATATTTACATACTTTTAGATATTATTTACAATTAAGTATTTACATTATGGTTTTACTTATTCATGTAAACCTATTTTATCTAAATTTACATTTAAAAGGTAAGTTGTCTTACTTTTGGGATGTAAGTCAGGTCCTACGGTCATTTAATAAAAGGCCCGTTTTGCTAAATATACGTTCATGGAGCAGATGAAGCCATTATGTTTCCACACTTTTGAAAAAGTTTAGCAAGATGTGGATATGTAAATTTGTGGCCACGCCACCACCAAGGGACATGTCCATTTGTCGCCATGGAAGATTGGCTGCATGCGTGCATGCAATGCCTTTGATAAAGGAGTCCTGACTGTATGCTGCTTTTGGCCTATTATTTCGTGTGTAGGATAGCACGAAAGCCATCAATTTTGTATTACTGGCTGTTATAGAAGATAATTGTTCCTCCTGTGAACTCTCTTGAGCAATCATCGCAACTGACATATCCTGGATATGATTTTTGTGTTTTGGCCTCATTCTGATCACTAAAACAGATAATTTGTATCTAGGATCGAGGAACGTGCATGTCCTGAACGTTTTGCTTCGTTCCACAAGGCCGAATCTTGTCACCAGTCCTGTTCTGAGACGATAGAGGACATCTTTAGATGTTTCCAAAATTGGCTCTGTTATGAGTTTATCACTCGCCGCTATAAGGCAGCGTGTCATTACAATGACCAAACTAACGGTCATGTATTTTCACCACTGATTGTTTCAGTGGCTTGATGGAATAGTTGTAAAATTTTATCAAGTCTGAAAAGTTTCCATTCATCATTTGTGAGTGTAGGCAGATCTTTTTTAAGAATGGCCATTGTGGCTCTAATGTACTGCTCCATTTCAACGAAGCGTTGAACCATAAGAAACGTTGAGTTCCAACGCGTGGGGACTTCTTGTATAAGGCGCTTCGGGATACAACCAGCTGTATCGTCCGATTGTGCCTTTAAAAGTTTTTCCATAGCCGTGGATCTTGTTTTAAAATGGCGAACGATTTTTTTAACCTTTTCTAAAGTTGGTTGAACCGTTGTGAGGGCATCCTGAACTATTAAATTCAAAGTGTGGCCATAGCATCCAAATTGCTTCCAGCCGATGTTATGAATGGCCTTCTGTACATTAGCAGCGTTGTCTGCTACGGCAAAAATTATTTTATCAGTGAGTTCCCATTCAGCCACAATATTTTTTAATATTTCCTGTCAATTTTCACTGGTATGGGAGTCATGAAAATTACAACAATCAAGTAAAACAGTTTTAAGCTCAAAATCATCTGTCATATAATGAGCGGTGACGGCTATATAGGACTCGTTCGATCTTGAGGTCCATAAATCTGTCGTAAGACATATCGAATAGTTGCACTCTGGGCCTAATACCATTTTCATTACCGATTTGGTTTTATTTTACAATGCAGACAACATGACGGTGGAAATTGTTTTTCTACTTGGCAGTTGGTAGCCGGGAATCCACCGTACAAACTTTTTAAACGCCCTATCCTCCAGCGATGAAAATGGCTGGTAACTATCAATAAATAGATCTAATAGATCTCGATCAATTTTCTTTTTAGTCTCATTGGATATTCTTTTTGCCGTGCCATATCTTTCTATTGTTTGCTGCTTCATAGTCTGCGGGATATGACTTGCGGCAGTTGACATACCAGCGGCAGATGACGCACCAGCGGCAGATGACGTACCAGCGGCAGATGACGCACCAGCGGCAGATGACGTACCAGCGGCAGATGACGTACCATCGAGAAAATCTTTAAATTCATATCTGTCAACACCGAAAACGAACATAATTGTCTTTGTTGTTGACATGTTTTCGCTTCATGTTGGGCTGTACTTACTTTCGTAAAAGCATCTAAGTGTTTTTTAAATGCGCCTTTAGGTTGCCTGTTGAGCCTTTGTAACTATAAATATCGCAACAAATCCGATATTTGGCCTTTTTATCGACTATGTCATATTTCTCAAAATAGTCCCATATTATGCTTGTAAGTGGACGTGACATATTGTTATAATAGGTTTAATTAGTTCTACACAATGTCAAACACTAAACTAGAATTAATTTAATTTGTTAAAAGAAATGTACAGTATCTACCTAATATCTATGCATCTATATAATATTTTATGTTACACTACTTTTAATACACAAAAACAGTTCAAACTTAGAAACTATATACCTATACATAAAACGAAAAAATTAAAATTAAAATTAAAATTTCGAAACCGAATCACAAACGAGAGCGAGCAAAGAAGTTACATAAAATATGTCATCTGCATTCAAATTACGCGACGCAATGCACGTGAATGAAACTAAAAATAAAATTTAAAAATAGAACACAAAAATCAAATTTGAGCAAATAGGTACTTAAATTTTTCAAGGTCAAAATTCGTGTTACAAATATTTAAAATTAATTGGATTAAAAATAGCATTCTATTAAATACACAATAAGATCTAAAATCGTTTATTTTGAAAACAATGCAACACAACAAAATATTAATAAAATACTACTTAGACTGGATATTAAAAATAATGTGTTCTGTAATAAATCGTATGTCACTAATAATAAGTTAATATTAATAATATTAGGCGTAGGCGTATCACCTTTTCGTTGTAAAGTAGCCGTAATATCTGTTTTAGCTATATATTCTATCGCGCTCAAGGTTTGTTCGGTATCCGAATCAATGTATATATTTAGATATTTTACGTTTCGTTTTTGAGTAGATATTAGATATTCTGCGTTGACTCATATCAACACGGTATCGTAAAATCATAATATCTAATACATAGTTAGTTTGTCGTCCGATATATAGATATTGGATATTGTACTGATATATAGATATTGTATCTATATACGATTTGTATCGCCCACTCCTATATTCGACTACCTGCTTTCGATTTCCGTTGTTTGTTATTTGCTTTGTGATTTGGTTAAGGTTGAATGGATTTATATTGGCTTTCATTTTCGGATTTGTGTATTTTCTTGGATCGGTTTTGTTGATTTGGTTGGTATTCTTTATACATATTTAGACTCTGGCTTTGATTTTGGATTTTGTTTATTTAGAATCGTGAATTGGTTTTCGTTGTTTTAGGTTGTTTAACAATATTTCAAAGGAATATTAATAGTATAGATAGTGTATACGGTACCTATACACTTACTTCTTTTCGTTGGTTATATTTATATTGACTACTGCTTTCGATTTCGGTTTTCTGCGATTTGTTTTGTGATTTGGTTTAAGTTGATTCGATTTTTTGGCTATCGTTTCCGGATTCGTGTTGTGTCTTGAATTGGTTTTGTTGTTTTGATTTTAAAATATTTAAAAGGAATATTTATTCCTTTTAGAAATTTTGATTTGCTTTAAAAAATATTTAAAATTTAATTCCTTTTAGGTATTTTAACGTTTTTATAAATAGGTTTTCTTACTTCATAATGCCTCGCAAACGTAAGTCCAGCCTTTCAAGAGTATCTTCTCAAAGACAAGCGAAAAGATTAGCTCGATCGCTAGAATCTTTAGAAGATACTGAACTGAGAAGGCAAGAACAAGCAGAACGTCAGGCTGCTTTTAGAGCATCTGAGACACCTTCTCAACGTCAGCAAAGGCGTCTTGAACAGACAGAGCGTCAGGCTGCTTTAAGAGCTTCCGGAACACCTTCTCAAAGTCAGGAGGCGTTTTGAACAGGCAGAGCGTCAAGCTACTTTAAGAGCTTCTGAAACACCTTCTCAAAGTCAGCGAAGGCGTCTTGAACAGGCAGAGCGTCAAGCTACTTTAGAGCTACTGAAACACCTGCTCAAAGTCAGCAAAGGCGTCTTGAACAGGCAGAGCGTCAAGCTACTTTAAGAGCTACTGAAACACCTGATCAAAGTCAGCAAAGGCGTCTTGAACAGGCAGAGCGTCAATCTACTTTAAGAGCTACTGAAACACCTGCTCAAATTCAGCAAAGGCTATTCGAACAAGCGGAACGTCAGGCCGCCTTAAGAGCCGCGGAAACACCTGATGAAACTCAACACAGACTCATTGAGCAAGCTGAACGTCAATCTACTATAAGGGCATCTGAAACACCAGAACAGACACAGGCGCGAAGAGATGCAAATGCACAGCTCCAAGCTGAACGTCGACAAAATTTTCAAAGAAACAATTGGTCGGTTTTAATGACGCAGCATTCAATTATGATCCGTTGATTGATTATAAAAATCACAGGTTAGTTGTTATCGGACTGATGGACAAGGCATGTCGATTTTGCAGCGCTTTAAAATGAAAAGATGAGACCGCAGGCATGTGCTGTTCCAATGGCAAAGTGTCTCTTCCGTTACTTGGGGAACCAGAAGAACCTTTGAAAACTCTCTTTTATATGATGCTAATGAGTCACGGCGCTTTTAAACAGGATCCGAAATATAACTCATGCTTTCAAAGACGTCCTTCGGAGTTGACCGGGAAATAATAATGCCGGGATTTTCACCTACATTTACGGTGCAAGGGCAAATTTATCATAGAATAGGTTCACTTTTTCCAGCTGAAAACGAACAGCATAAATTTTACAAGTATATTTTATGGGTGACGAAGAAATTGAGGTAGACTGTCGCTGCCAATTTATCCAGGAGTTGAGAGAGACACAGTGTTCAAAATTCAAAGATTCTTGCATGAACGTGTAACATTTTAGTCAAAACATTTAAAACTGCTTTAGAAAACCTACCTGAAGAGGATTATAAAGTCGTCATTCACGCAGATTGAACCCTCGAGGAGAGCATGAAAGGCGCTACAATGCACCTTTGATAAACGAAATAGCAGCCGTAATTAGTGGTGATCAATTTTCTTCACGAGACATTGTCTTGCGAGCACGTGATGATACGTTGCAACGGGTAGCCGATACACACAAGTTTTATGACGCTCTGCAATACCCATTAATTTACTGCAAAGGACAAGAGGGTTATCATTTTCAAATTCCACTCATTAACCCGGTCACAAAGGAGCCTACTCCGAACAAAAAAGTATCATGTATGGATTTTATGCGTATCATATGATGTTGCGAGAAAATGATTTTAACCTCTTAGCCCGGTGTAGACGATTATTTCATCAACTTTTGGTAGACATGTATGTGAAGGTAGAAAGTGAACGTCTCCGTTATATATCTTTAAATCAAAAAAAGCTGCGCGTTCAGAATTATATATATTTACAAGATGCAGTTTCTAGCGACGCCAATAAACCCCAGAGATTTAGGTAAAATGGTAATTCTGCCCTCATCATTCGTTAACAGTCCCTGCTACCTACATGAGTACACACAAGACGCATTCGCCTATGTACGAACTTACGGAAGACCTGATCTTTTGTTATTCAATATCGCCATGTATGAAAGAAGGAAAATGTACAAAGAAATTCCTAAACAGCTATTAAAAGAAACTGTGCACAATGACAATGGCTACCCTTTATACAGACGCAGAGCTCCCGAAGATGGTGGCAGGAAAGTTACAATCAAATCTCGCTCTGGAGCGTTCGAAACCTAGATAACAGCTGGATTGTCCTGTATTCGCCCATTCTATGTAAAATGTTTAATGCCCACATTAATGTAGAAGCATGTAGCTCTGTCCGCGCAATCAAGTATATCTGTAAGTACATAAATAAAGGAAGCGACCAAGCAATATTTAATCTCAGGAGTGAAGGTGAGGCAAATCCGTTAATGAAGTACAGACCTTTCAAGCAGGGCGTTACGTCAGCAGTAACGAGGCAGCGTGGCATCTCCTTGGCTTCCTTTACACGAAAGGCACCCAACAGTTACTCACCTTGCTGTGCACTTAGAAAATGGAGAGCGTGTATATTTCACCGAAAGAAATTTCCAAGAAATAATTGCATCACCGCCAAAACTACACTAACAGCCTTCTTTCAACTTTGTCAAACCGACCCTTTGCAAAACGTTCTTATATTCTGAAGTCCCCGCTATTATACTTGGAACACATCTAGGAAGTAGTGGAAACGCAGTATTCAAGGCGCGCCTGTTGCAAATTGGCCCAGTGTAAAGTCATCAGATGCCCTTGGTCGTGTGTATACCGTCCATGTAACTAATTTTGAATGTTTCTGTTTACGATTGCTGCTGCACCATGTTCGGGGTCCTACAGGATATAAAGACCTTAAAACTGTCAACGGTCAGGAATGCGCAACTTATAGAGAAGCATGAAGCTCTGCATCTTTAGAAAACTGGGATGAAACCATTGAGGAAGCTGTGCAGTGCCAGTCACCAGCCAAAATTAGGGATCTTTATGCAACTCTCATATCATCTTGCGGGCTATCTAATGCACATAAATTGTGGGACAAATATAAAGAGTACATGGTGGAAGATATTTTGCGAAGGTTACAGCAGACGCACGAACATGACATACAATGAACACATTTATAATGAAGCACTTGGAAAACTTGAAGATAAAGTAATGGCAATGGTAGGCAAAAATTAAGCGACTTTGGAATGATAAGCCCTCAGCAAACAACCGAAAATGAACTAAGTGATGAAATTATACGTGAAACAAACTACGATATACCAGCTTTGCAGCAGCAAGTAGCCGAATTTGTACCCTGCTTGCTTCCCGAACAAAACGAGTTTTGACAAAGTATTAGGACAAATTGAATCTGGAAATGGTGCACTTTTCTTTTAGATGCCCCTGGAGGAACTGGGAAGACACTTTGTTAAATTTATTATTAGCGCAAGTACGGAAAGATAAAACATTGCTGTGGCCGTAGCTTCTCCGGTATAGCCGCCACGCTGCTAAGCGGGGCCGCACTGCACATTCTGTTTTAAGACTCCCTCTAAATCTAGCCCAGGAAGAATCGCCGATCTGCAACTTTAGCAAAAATAGTGCACGAGGTATAATGTTACGACAATGCAAACTTTAGTGGGATGAAAGTACAATGTCGCATAAAAAGCTGTAGAAACACTAAATCGAACGCTCCAGGATTTGCGCAGCAATACCGATGTAATGGGAGGAATGGTGGTTTTACTGGCTGGTGACTTTCGCCAAACTTTACCTGTCATTCAAAAGGGCACACCTGCAGATGAAATTAAAGCATGCCTCAAGTCGTCTATTTTATGGAACAAGGTGACAAAATTCAGTTTAACTACGAATATGAGAGTGCATTTGTATAATGATATCAATGCTGGAAACTATGCTGACGCACTATTAAAAATTGGCGATGGGCGGTTGGAAACGGATGCTGAGGGCTGCGTTAAATTGACGAGAGATTTTCGTAATTTAGTACAGAGTGATTCCGAATTAATTGCGAGCGTTTATTCAGATTTAACGAACAACATGCATGAAGACAAATGGTTATGTGAAAGGGCGATTCTTGCACCAAAAATGAGAGCGTTAACAAAATAAATTCAGATATATTAAGCGAAGTAGCAGGAGAAATAACAGAGTATTTGTCAGTAGACACAGTTATGGACACAGAACAGAGCACTTCATATCCCGTAGAGTTTCTAAATTCTCTAGAGTTGTCAGGTGTGCCCTTACATAGCTTCAATTAAAATTAGGCGTCCCAGTCATGCTAATGCGAAATTTAGATGCTCCTCGGTTATGTAACGGGACAAGGCTGCGTGTGACACATCTTGGAGGAACATAATCGGTGCTACAATTTTGACAGGCGTAGGAAAAGGTGAAAATGTTATTATACCTCGGATCCCTATAATTCCACAGATCTTCCTTTTCAATTCAAAAGGTTGCAGTTCCCTATTAAGCTCAGTTTTGCAATGACAATTAATAAAGCGCAAGGGCAAACGTTACAGGTAGCGGGGTCAACTTAGAAAAACCGTGCTTCTCTCAATATCAGCTGTATGTAGCATGTTCGCGTGTGTCAAATGCCCAGAATCTCCACATTCTTTTCCCGAATGGAAAAACATATAACATTGTGTACAGTAGCGTCTTAAAATAGTGTTCAATTAGTTTTTCAAAATTCCCACAATCAATTAATCAGAATTCCACAGATCTTCCCTTTCAATTCAAAATTTCCTATTTAGCTCAGTTTTCTTTCAATTCCAAATGCTGCACCTCTGACGGACCTATTAAGCTCAGTTTCCTTTCAACTCAAAAGGCTGCATCTCTGACGGTTCTTTTATTTGGCTCAGTTTCCTTTCAATTCAGAAAACTGCATCTCTGACGAATCAATTTAGCTCAGTTTCTTTTCAAAGTCTGCATCCCTGACGGATAATTATGCTCAGTTTCCTTTAATTAAAAAATATCCCATTTCCATTTGGAATAAACAGGCTATTTTCATGCTTTCCTATACGCTGCGTTTCAAAACATTTAAATAGGCTGACGAATCAATTTTGCTCAGTTTCCTTTTAATGGCTGCATCTCTGACAAATCTATAAAACTCAGTTTTCTTTCAATTCAAAAAGCAATGGATAGTTCATTTCCAGTGACCATGCGGGCGAAGCCGCGGGTAACAGCTAGTTGAAATATAATTTCCAAAAACACGATTTCCAAAAATAAATACCGAGCAAAGCTCGGTCATCCAGCTACTTTAATTTTAATAGAATATGGTTATAATTTCTTATTTTGAGAGTCCATATTTGGATTTAAGGTTGAAAATAGTTTATAATTCATCCGTTCTTTTGTAACACATATAAAATTATTATAAACCTTGAATCTTCATTATTTTTTTCTTATTCAGCGAAATTAGAAGCCTGCAAAAGTCCACTGCTGGACATAGACATCGTCCTCTACAGAGAGGATTTGCCTTAATCAGTACCACCAGTAGTACCAGACGTATCGGAATTTTGACACTGCTTCCCGTCGCCTGTCTGGATACTTTACGCATAGCGTAAACGTGATGGTTATACTCGTATCCGCTATCTATTGGATGCCATAAGCTCTTTTTGGCATATCCCATAGTCACTACTTTCGTCATTCTCGAAAACAAATAGTGTGATGGATTCTCTTACGCCGCCACCATAAGGCACACCTTATATAGAACTAATATGATAAAACATAATATAAGAAGATTTTATCGCGTTTAGTGGTAAGTCCTTTTACTCGATGTTTCGAATGCTTCGAAACACTCATGAGCATTGGGTGACTGAGGTTTTCAATATCCCGATGTCAAGTTAACTTCAGCCATATTTTTTTTTTGTGTGAACCTCGCAGTATGTAAGCTTACAGTATAGGGAAGTGTTGCTGTGGTATGGTTGGGTTTAGATTTAATTTATTAGTTTTATTAATTATAATTATATGGTGATACTACTCTGGAGGCGTGGTGTAGATTTGGGGTGGTCTTGTTGATCAATAAAGGCGACAACGCTCTGTTGAAGAACTACCTACCGATTTCCCTTCCGAGCCGCGTCTACGTGCTGTTTTCGAGAGTCATTACAAATCGTCTCGCACGCAGACTTGACGACTTCCAGCCTCCCGAACAAGCCGGTTTCCTAGAAGGCTTTAGTACTATAGATCATATATACCTTCGGTAAATTGTAAATAATAGTAAAGAGTACAATCTGCCACTTTTTCTTTGTATGTGGACTATGAGAAAGCCCCGCTTACACGCATTTAGTGTATTTTAGTCCGCCTTAGCGACGTCGAGTATGGTCACCATAGTCTCGCTCTTGCCGCTGTTATATCAAGGGATTCCAAAATAACTCTTTCACTTTTTATAATAAAATATTGGCGCTCTTTGACTTAAATTCTAACTTACACTTACATCTACTACTACTTCTACAACTACAATACTATACAATACAAATATAAAGTTTTGAATCCCTTATATTCAAATTTAATTTTTTTGGTTTGCTCTTCAGCGCTACGATATTTTTTGATAGGTACAATATTGATTGCTTACAAGTATGAATACATTGTTTTTCTTTGAAACGTTAACCCCACAATGGAAATTTCCCTTGCTGCACTATGTTGTACTTGCTTTATTTGATCTAAATTTTCAACGATGCCGTTAGTCACGTCGTTGACCCAGTGTCGTTCGTGTAAAACGCTCTAGAGATTGTTTTACTTATTATATTTAATAAATATATCATTCTGTATTTTGTCAGACCAAAGCCACAAAATTAATCCGTTTGTTCAAAGGTTTAATAAATAAATACACCTTAAATTTTTTATCGAAACGAGATAAAAGCTGTCACAATTTAGTTAAAATTACAACGCAGAAAAATAAAATTGAAGCCTGGCATAAAATTTTATTTTCGTGTAACTTTTACCAATTCAGGTATTTGTGATTTTGCGATGACCAAAAAAAGGGTATTCTATTTTTTGTTTTTACGTGTTGTTTAAATCTGAATTAGAAGGCTAAAATAAATAATATGTGAATGTACTCACATGAAATATATGAACGAAATACATAACATTAGTTATCTAAAAATAATATGCATATTATCCTCTTTATAAACAGAAATGTTAATATCCAGGAGTGGAATAGAAAAATGAAAATTAATTGTTTTATAATTATTAAAAGTCTTAGTATGTCTATTATTTATTCTCTGGTATGTATCAACATATCATCTTGTCTAAAATTAAATCATTAAATAATGATGTGCAACTTCATATTAAATTTTTATAGAAGACGGAAGCGATAAATAAATTTACAGTCCACCTGACGGCAAGTGGCTACTCCAGTCCATAGACATCTGTAGTAAACTTCGAACAAAGAAAGCTACAGATGCGTTGTCACCTCTGAGGACTAAGATGGCATGCCTCACAGCCTTTAATTATACTGGCTCTCTACCTTCAGACCGAAACACAGCAGTGCAAGTATTATTATTTGGCGGAAGAAACAGGTGAGATGGTGGTAGCTACCTAGACGGATTTAGGAAGAAAGGAGTTCTGCCACTAGAAATCTAGGATACGGAACTTGTTGGTTGATGGTTGAGTCAAGGTAATCAAACGCGGATTTTCGATCACTGTGACATAGTTTTTTAGCCTCTCGCTGGTGATGGTATTTTTATTGAGCTTATACGAAATTCAGGTGGCTCTGGGCGAAGCCGATGTCCAGTATTATACTTGCTACGAGCTGCAATCATGATCTATGGTGATTTATGAGATAGTGTGCCGCATCTCTTTTCATAGTTAGGCCAATACTTCTAAATACAAGAAAAACTAAAAACAAACGAGCACATAATCCACATGATGGTAAGTGGACCCTGTAGCTCACAGACACCTCCATCTACCATCGATTTAGAATCAAAATTCAGAAGCGTGGTCACCTCTGGTCTAAGATGTAATGCTTTGTTTCGCGTAAAAAGTGCAGTATCCGATTCTTTACACTCACCGTACGAAACCCAGCACAGCACTGAGCTGTTATTTCACGCTGGTATTCTGTGAGAGCGTGGCCCTTCCCCGGGCGAGTCATTCGACAATCAAAATATAGCTGCAGCGTAGCTCTACGAAGTATTATATGCACAATTTAACAAAAGCGTTTGCTGTCTTGACTTATAACCTCATCATGCATATTTACGTACCCTACGTTACTCGATCACTTATAAATGATTTCCTTATTATTCAAACACAATCTCAATTGTTCAATATTTTAACAGTCGTAAACCAACAGTATTACGATAAGTATGTTTAGTCTTCCCCGTGACCATGGGTGCTGTGAAGTGCTCGAAACGTCGGGAATATGAAATAAGTTAATATACGCGATAAAATCCGTTAAACTAGTTTTATTTTAAAATGTAGAAAAAAATTCGTGCCTTCGCATAGTACTCATCTTCACATCGGTGAGGCTTGTTTGCTACGAATAAAGACTTCCGAGTCGTGAACTCGCAACACACGTTCTCGGGCAACAGTTATTGTTATCACACAGGGTGTTTTAACTCGTCGCATATCGGATGGGTCACAAGAAAGCAATCGCATGCGAACGCGACCTCATCAGCATGACATGGCATAAACATAGACACAAACATGCAAGTATTCAACAACTTACACTCACACAGTTTTGATATAGAAAATAAAATGATACATTAAAACATCAAAGATAAAAATAAATAAAAGAAAACAGATATAAAATAATCCGATAGCATGAGTGATGTAATGCTGAAAAGGGCATTGACTCATCATAATTCTATCGCACGGTTGCGGTAGGGTTGATTTTTAGTAATGCCCATTGAGGTTGGACTCGCCCGCGAGCATAGAGTGTGCGCTATATTTCTAGTTCGAGAAAGATGTTATCAAAATAATTACATTAAATAATGAAAATGCAAAAGGATGGGAACTAGGTACGGCAAAATACCGAGCACGTCTCTCAATAGCTACGTGCGCAACGAACTCTCATGAGCCTGCCACATCCCGGACCAAATATAACGCTACATTGATTTTTTTTTATTTAGCCGACTTTTTTAAAAAAAAAGGAGGTTCTCAATTCAACTGTGTACAAACAATACTTTTTTGTATGTGTTACGTGATGTTTTCGTCAATGGTGAACTGATTTTTCTATTTTTTTTTTATTAAATAGTTTAATATACTTCAATCCCATATGAATTTGGAGAAAAGATCAACCACTTAGGGTGGAAAATAGGACATGAAATTTTTAATGTAACTATTAAGACTACATAGTTGTCACCTTGAGTTTGTCAATTTTTCATAGTCTTTTCAAGAATGGTCAGCGATAAAGACATGGTGTATAGAAAAAAGCCCCGACTTCTGAAACTGTTTTGTGTAAAGTATTTTATTCCTTTGAGTTCGGTAAAATCGGTTTTCAATTTTTATTATATGTTTAACTTTGATATACAAACGTGCTATGTGCCATCGATATTCGCAACTCACTTCAAACAAATCAGGCCGCAGATGCGTTATCGTACCCGAGGATTAAGATTTAAGATACTTTACAGTAATTGTAATTAAGTATATCGGGTTTCTTCCCATTCAAACTGGAATATAGCAGGAATTTACTTCGGCTTAGTGGCAGAAATATATTATAGCGTCCGAACTCCGATAGTAAAATTATTGTTATCCATACAAATAAATAAAATTGAAGTGTCTGTTTGTAATTTCAAAATAACAGCTTTTAACTAAGTGCATATGAAAGTATATACGGTATTTATAACAAAAACACAATTTTTAAAAATTTTGTCTGTTGTCTGTTTGTTCCAGCTAATCTCTGAAATGGCTTGACCGATTTCGACGGGACTTTCACTAGCAGATAGCTGCTGTTATAAGGAGTAATTTAGGCTACTTATATTTTAGAAAAAGAATTAGGGTTCCGCGCAACATAATTAAATCCCTAAATTACAAGCGGGCAAAGTCGCGGGGAACAGCTAGTTGCAAATAAAATAGGTATGTATTAAAGATAAACCAGTATAACATGTAGAACCTAAGATTTACTAACAATATTCCATTACCATCCTTCCATTACTCTATGGAACTCTATGTCTATGAAAGTCCACTGCTGAATATTGGCCTCCCCCATAGATTGCATCATAGAGGGGATTTTTTTTTATAGGAGAGGGGGCAAACGAGCATGCGGTTCACCTGATGTTAAGTGACTACCGCCGCCCATGAACAACTGCAACACCAGGGGAATTGCAGATGCGTTGCCGGCCTTTTAAAAAGGAGTAGGCTCTTTTCTTGAAGGTCCCTAAGTCGTATCGGTCTGGAAAAATCGCTGGTGGTAATCGGTTCCACAAGGAAGTAGTGCTAGGAAGAAAACATCTTCTAAATCGCACAGTGGTGGACCGCCAATCATCCAGATGGTATGGATGGTATCGCGAGTTTTGTCGCGATGTGCGATGGTGAAATTGAAATTGAGGATTTCGCCATTGCTGACGCGCTCGGCGAGCGGATTGCCAAGCGCAGTTGTTTTATTATGTCGAGTTATCATTAGGAAGATGCTGCTGCCCATCACCTGTTCATTTTCCCTCTATCGCCTCTTACAACACTCACGGGACGATATGTTGTAGTGGATATTCTTACACCGCCACTATACGGTGTAAGTAACAATATTGCAACACTGTAATGCACGATGTAATCTGATCGTATATATTTACGACTGCCTCGTTAGTCTAGTGGTCGTAAACGCGGTTACTGATCATGAGGTCCCGGGTTCGAATCCCGGGTTTGGCCAAAATTAGTTATTGGGTTTTAATGTCAAAAATGTCTCGAGGACAAAATAGGCTGAAGATTTCTCTCAAGTTGCCACAATACTAATATGGCTGTCAGGCTGGATGAGGAGTATGTTTACCGTATACCGTGTATACGGTAAACATACTCCTCAGGGACTTATAAACTACAATACTTATATATATAATATTATAGGACTTATAAATTTAAGTTACAGCCTATATACGTCTCACTATTGGGCGCAGGCTTCCTCTCACTTCTGCGAGAATTTTTATGGCAAGGATGTGTCCGTCGCGCTGCCCCTATGCGTGTTGGCGGTCTTCACATGTCTACGATATTTTTTTTTCTATTTCTCAGATATTAAGGTTTCCTCGCGATGTTTTCCTTCACCGCCGAGCATGTGGTGAATCAGCACTTGAAATTGCAATTAACAATTTCATTGTTGCCGGCGGGGAAAATAACAGCGGGCGCTAAGCCCGACGGCTAGACGTACAAACGTTATCAAAATATTTGAACAGTGTTTTGAAGTCCTTCTAATTTCTACTTGCTGAAATATTTTGATTGTTAAAACGTATGCTAATCAAACTATAAATCTATCTTTATGTACTTGATGTAATTCCTTAAGTCAGAAATGAATTAAAGCGTAATAACTTTCTTGGACGCTATCAAAATTTTATAGCACGGCCCCAACTCAATTATTTATAGGGAGACTTGCAACATTTATATAGCTTCGGGTCTTGGCAAGTGTTTTACCCTAGATAGCTATCCTCAGCATTTTCTTTCGTAAATTACAGGCTCTCTCTTGTCCTTACTCGTGAACGAGATGGAATTTATTTAAAGACTTCCTCGTTAAAGTTTAAATGTGTTATCATATTCACTGAACACGGAAAACGTTTTTGATTCGGTAGCGCAGTGGCTAAGCGTTTAGCTGCAGTGCTCTGGAGTTCGGATTCGATCCCGACGATCGACGATAGACGATCCCGTACAGAACATATGATATAACATAAGATATTCATTCGTTGAATACAGCCTATAAAAGGTCCTTTGCCTAATATAAGTCTTCTCTTTAGTCTGCCTCATATGGGGGATATTTGACAAAGTTGTCACGCAGGGAGGTTGGCAACCGCAGCTTTCTTATTATTTTGAGGTGTTAATCTGGAAGATGTTGAGACTTATTTCCTGTTTCATTTCCATTTGTCGCCTCTTACGAAACCCGTGAGATGATATGGGGTAGTGGATTCTCTTACGCCTGTAAGGCGTTTATTTGAAGTGTTTGTATGGCACAAGTAATTGTTTCGCGTCTGAAGGTTTGCAATTTATGCATATAAGCTGGCTCTAATATAGAGATAAATATTTTCTATTCTGGAAATAAACGTTTTTTTGAAGTGAAAACTCCTTTAGAATCGTTGTGATTTGAAGCTCGATGAAACGAAAAAGCAACACTAAATAGGGACAAACATATACATCTATAGGATTTAGCCTACGAGAAAATGAGATAGAATACATATTTATATTCATATTCATATTCATATTCATATTATTGATTGCATCCATAATGTTACAGTTAAGGTGTTGAGAACATTTTAAGTTTTAACTTAAAACTATGAGATCATTATGGGCCCTGCAGGGCACGGCAATTAAGAATGCGGAGGGCCATTATAATGAAAAAATATTGATAAATACACTATGTTATATTGTAAATGTAGGTATTTTTGAAATAAAAATAGAATTGAAATACTAGGTAGGTATTTAAAATTTATCATTTAAGTATTCGTTTAGTGTTTAGTAATGTTTACAAATAAAAAAATCCTTTAGTTTATTTATAAAAATAGTTTCTTTTTCTATATTTTTTATCGAGTCTGAGAGTTCGTTAAAAATTTTGATGGACATGACGAAAGGACCTGATGAATGTAGTTTAAGGCGAGATATGGGGAGAGTCAGTTTTTCTTTATGGCGTAATTGGTATCTGGTATTGCTTTCTCCTCGTTTGATATAAAATTCTGGGTATTTTTTAATGAATTTGCAGATTTCCAAAATGTATATGCACGGTAAGGTGAGTATTTTATGTTTGACGAAGTATAGTTTGCAGCTATCAATATTTGTATGTTAAATATTATTCGAATTAGTTTTTTTTGTAGGGTTAAAAGATCAGAAACGTCTGTGCTATTTCCCCACATGATAACCCCGTGGCAGAGCCACGAGTACGCATAAGCATAATAGGTACTGAGGGCGGTTTGTATATCGGTAGATTTTTTCACTTCTCGGAGAGCATATGTAAAACTTGCTAATTTCATTTTAATTTTCATTATGTGGGGTTTCTATTTGTGTCTATTGTTAAGCCAAGTAGGATGAATTCGTTTACTTCTTCTATTTTTATGTTATCGTAGGTAAAGTTTATATTTAGTGGAACTTTTTGGTAAGTGTGAAAACTTATTATTTTCGTTTTGGAGAAATTTATTTCAAGGTTATGTTCTGCCATCCAGTTTGTTGTCTTTTCTAGTATCAAATGTAATTTACTATGGATGTTTATACTGCTGTCACATGAGGTAAGCAGGGAGATATCATCGGCAAACAGCACACAGGGAGATATCATCGGTAAACAGTACAGTGTTTCCTAATATTTCGGTCTCCTCTATGTGCGTTAACTTTTAACTGTTAAAATAAACAGTCAAAAAATTAACAAATTTATTAAATAAATAAAATTAACCATATTGAATAAAATTTTCATATCGAATCCATTCCTAACAAATCATGATTTAATAACTTACCAATTTATATTAAATTTGATGTGTTTAGGCCATCTAGCGCCTATTTCACCTTGAGAGACAATTTAAAAAAAAAAAAAAACCGCATGTGAACTGCACACGTGTTTAAAAAAAAAGTAAAACATAAAAATCTAACCCAATATTTACACGTGATAGAGCCACGCTGCAGCTATATTACTTGAACATTATATGGCTTGAACGGAAAAGATCACGCTCTCATAGAATACCAGCGTAAAATAACAGCTTAATGCTGCGGTATTTCATAAGTTGAGTGTAAATTTCGAAAATATCCTTTCTGAAAACGGGATATTCCATCTTAGTCCTCAAGGGTGACAACGCATCTGTATCTTGATTCTTAATCGAGGTTAGATGTAGGTGCATCCACTTACAATAAGGTGAACTTTGTGTTCGTTTGTCACCCTTATTCTATAAAATTCCAGATTCGTATACAAATCACAATTACAGTAGGTACATAGATATTCATACATGATGAGGACGATTCATTACAGTCCTTGTTTACGTTTTAAAGTTTCTATTTTGATTTTACGACCTCAATCTCTTATGTAGTAATAGTTTCACAGCATCCGACTTCACTTACGGAGATGGACGGTAATTTTTCATGATTTGTGAGCACGTGACGTGTTCACTTAAGGATGTTCATGAACCGCTAAAACAACGAAGATACACAATTAATCACAATATCAAAAACTTCCACATGTGGATGAAATAATAAAGTACTTTTGTCGCTTATATCTAAATCTAAATTTTAAAACTATAATAACGTTTTTTTAATTTTTTTTTTAGAGATACTTGATTACATTGTTTTCTCCTGTTGAGCCAATTGAAGTCCAAAACTGGACTTGAAAGAGCCTTTCCAAGAATTCGGTAACTAACGTGCATATGTTTGTAGATTTACAAATACCCACCACTGAACAGACAGGTTGATGAGCGCAAACCTAATAAGTTTGTATCATAATGATTTAACAATCGGTGCGTGTGCAGTGATGACATATGGATCTTAGACGTTGTCCTTCACTGGAAGCTGTTCCCACAGCGAGTTATTTTGCTTTGAGTTTCTGAGGCTCTGAGGGCTTTGAGTTTTTCAGCGTAATAGAATTCGTAACAATAATATCCGCAGTTGAACCAGAGTAACCATAGTAAGCTGAAGTGGCAATGGGCCAGCAATATAGCTAGAAGAACCGATGTCATATGGGGAAGAAAGGTTCCTCGAGTAGCAGTCTTGTGTATACATAAGCGAAGTGTACGGCGAGCTCACATTTCATGGAATACAACCGAGTAAGACACGCAAGAAGTTGATGGATGCTCAGTACAATGCTTTGTGGCATTGTTTGGGAGAAACTTATATTCAGGAGTTGACTTGTAATGGCTATAATGATGATGATGTTTAATGCTGTACCCCATAACCCGTGTAATTTGGGTTTGATATTTTATGGCACAATTTCTCGCCAATAGTTGGTCGTCAGTCAGCCAGCAGGCAGGAACGCGTGCAAAGCCGTATGCGCGTTTGCCTCCACATCCATAAAATAAAAAGATGTTTAGAGTAAAAGTTTGCATTATTCTCCTGTTAATCGGCTAATACTTCCTCTTATTTATTATAAGCCGGAAAAACCCATTGCTGGATAGTGGTTACTCCTGTTGGGAGGGTTTGTCTTATCACAACTTGTTTTACGGGTTTTCGATCAAACCAGACGTCTGAAGCTGACGCGACGCTGCTCCCTGTCGCTGATTTAGATATCTTACGTCTAATGATACGTCATCCAACGTCACCAACAAGACGATATGGTGTGATGGATTCTTGTACCACGCCACTACATGGTTAACAGTAACTTAACTATAATGCGATATAATGCGACTGCATCGTTGGTCTAAAGGTTGTAAACGCGAATGCTGATCATGAGGTCCCGGGTTTGAATCCCGGGTCGGGCCAAAAAACAGTTGTTGAGTTTTTCCGTCGAGAAATTCTCAGTAGCGCCCCGAGTCAGGAAGTTGGCGGTGTCTCACCCTCGTGCCTCGGAAAGCACGTAAAGCCGTTGGTCCTGCGCCTGATCTCTCTCATGTCGTGTCGGGTTACCCTTCCATCGGACTGAAAGTGAGGGAATAGAGAGTGCACGTATGTTTGCGCATACACTTGGACACTATAATCCTGTCCCGCGCCGATGGCTAGTCTCCGTTAAGGCTGGCCGCCGTGACCAAAATTCGGTCTGGAGGACATTATAATGCGATAAACCAAATAGTGGCGATGTGAGAATATCCACTACCCCATATCGTCCCGTGGGTAAGAGGCGATAGATGAAATCTGAAAGAGAGATGGGCAGCAGCATCCAGATAACAACTAAAAATAATAAAATTTAAAACGATATTTCCACAATATTATTTCTTCTGCGCCTGCAATGCGCCAGGTACCAGCTACTGTAAAATAAAATGTATACTAAATACTAATAATGAGCCCTGGTAGCTAAGGGGCTTAGCGCTCGCTGTAAATTTCACAGTAGGTACGTGAGCTACCCTGGTTTGATCCCCGCCGGCAGCAACGAAATTGTTAATTGCAAAAAAAATCGAAGTTGTGAAATCCGCAACGCGGCGGACACTTCCTTGCCCTAAAACCCTCAGAAGTGAGAGGAGGCCTATGCCCAGCTGTGGGACGTATATATGTTATAACTTTACTTTACTAAATAGCGTAATAGCTATTACGCTATTTATTTTATTATTTCTCCCACAATGAAATGTATTGAAAATTTACACTAAAAATTAATAGCTATCAAACAAGAATGGTTGTGGATCGCTGGTGGCTGAAGTAGGTAATTAAAACCTGAGTTACAGGTCACCAGGCCTCCATCTTAGTTACCAATAATCACTAAGATTTTAAGGTAAAAAATTATAAACATAGATGTGAGTGTGAGAATTTATGAGTGCGCGCGCGCGCGCGCGAGTGTGTGAGTGTGTGTGTGTGTGTGTGTGTGTGTGTGTGTGTCTGTGTGTGTGTGTGTGTGAGTGAGTGAGTGAGTGAGTAGTGTGTGAAGTGTGTGCGAGAGTATATGTATGAAGAAGAAGTATAAAGAATACAATAACAACAATCAACATACATCCAATCACTAGGCGCAGACCGTTTCTAAACTATGAGAGGGTTTTGCGCTGCCTCAAGGCGTGTTAACGGACTTCATAATTTGTACTCGAGCTGTATATTTTAGCCGAGCACGTGGTAAATCAGCGCCTAAAATACCAATATTAATTAGTTCGTGGGTGCCGGCGAAGTTCAAATCTGTTTTTCCCGTATAGTTTAAAATTAAATGACGCTTATCTCCTGTGATACTACGGCAATAAAGATATCTATATAATATAAAAATCAATTGCCGTGTATTAGTCTCGCAAGAGCTAAAATACGGGTTATAACGCATTATTTTAATCGTATGTTTAAAAAACTATTGGTAAATCCAATTGTGCATGCCTTAAGCGCATTAAAAAAATTACGTATAACATGATTATACCAAATTTTTTAAAGTAGTTTAAATACACACAAGTTTTCACTAATAATCTTATTACTATACTTCTAATTTTCCGATAATTTTATGTAATATAATATACAATATTTTGTTATATAAAATATTAAAAACCATAATTAAAAAAACTAAAATTAGTAACTTAATTATCATACAGTCCTACTCATTGCGGTATCGTGCCAAGAACGCTGGGTGCGTTTCCCCGATGAATGGCTATACTTAGCCTTTGAGCGAAAAAAGAACCAGCCCTCTTCACGGCTAGCATGGGCTGGCGACAAAAAATTTATCTTTATGCCAAAGCACGGCAACGGGGAGAAGTATATCCCCGTTTGACACAACGAGTAGACGTATATCCCCCGTCCGTAGCATTTGGCCAAATGAAAGATAAAAAATTATGCTTTTTTGACATTTGAAATGGATAATTTTATCCTAGTTCATTGGATGTGGGCTTAAGTTTATATTCATACAAAAAATCTATATAAGTCTAAGTCTATCTCCCATTTTATCTACTGTGGATATTATATCCATCGGAAGGGTGGATAAAACTAAGCGAGGGGATAAACATTTTCTCCTTTCCCCGGGGATAAAATTGTCTCCTGCCTATGCTAGCCCTGCTGATCACCAGCAGCAACGACCAGTCGCGGATGGAGTTCCTTTAGGAACTTCACCGCACGTGGAACCCACGGACCGATAGTCTCTACAGCAAATGGCACAAATATGTAGTCATCTCTCAGAGACTCATATTTGCGCCACTTACTCAGTTCAGCTGCCTGTGATGCCGCCCCGGCTCTAAACGAGGTACCCCTGAGATGAGAGGCCGCCAAAGTGTCTACGCAAGTAGCATCCCCTATTACTATTACTACTCTTCGAGGAGTTCCAGTAGCATTCACTGAAGTACACCTTCAAGTCGGGGTAAGGTCTCATCATAACTAACATAACGAGCACAATGTCGGCACACCTAGTTCTGCTCGTCGAGGAGGTCCAGTAGCAGATATCGAAGTACACCTTCAGGTCTCCATAAAGTCCAAGACGTATAAGTATATTTATATATAAATCATGCGTACTTTTAGCGACACAAAATATTGTAATAAAAATTTGTGATTATAAAAATAATAATAATATCTTAACTTGGTCAAGTATGTATCAAATTTGGTTTTTGGAATATTTTGTATTTCTAAAGTGATCGATATTTTTCAGCATGAACCGCTGTAAACAAACGACCACTCACGACGGCGGCTGATCCCGGAGTAAAAAAGTACTCTTTGGCCGGGAGTGAGGCAAAGTGTATTTAGTAAAATAAATTAATACAAGGCTGCTCAAAACACCGAAATATTCGCTATTTCTCAGCCGAAAAATTTATTATAACTAAGCAAAACAAAATTAAACTGCCATTTACATTTCATGGCTTCCCACATGATAGATGAAGAGTTTAAAAAGTAGATTGAGTTGAACAATTGATATTTTCAAAAGTTATCGTGTTAACGCCTCCATGCGGACTTGATAAATCTACACCTTCTGCCATTAAAACCGTTTTTTTATGTAAAAATAGCAATTGATCGATTTAAAAAAAATTAGTTCAACAATCATTTATCTTTCTGACAATGTGCTTTTTATATAATTTATATGTTCAATATGATTGTTAGATACGATTTCATGCGTAAAAACGTTGGAATCTGTGTCTTCCTATAAATACTTAGGGAGTAACTGTAGATAGTCATTTTGGATGGAACATTCATGTAGATTCAGTATGTAACAAATTAAGATCAATTTACTGTAAATTACAAAATTTAACGTTTATAATACCCAGAAGTATTATGTACGTACTTTACTACGCATTAGTTGATGCAGTAATTTCTTACGGGTTGAGCGCGTATTGTCTCACTTTTCCTGTTCACCTAAATAAAATTAAATACTTGTAAATGAGAATTATAAAATTGTTAGTAGATAAGAAAAAACAAACTCAGTTGATAAATATTATAATAATCTCTTTAAAATATGTGGTATACTGCCTATAGAATTAAAAGTAAAAATCTTAATTGAACAATATAACAATATTGAATATAAACAGGAAAGAGAGTATGCGTACCCAACCCAACACGACTAGCTAGAACACCTAAGCTGTATGTCCCAAATGTCAAAAATTATTATGGAATACGTGAAAGACGATGGATAACGCCCGTAATTATTAATCAGCTACCTCATGATTTAATAAGGAATATAAAAAGTAAAAATAATTTAAAAAATACTCTGAGAAAGCATTACTTGTCTCTATGTCTATAGTCGTATGCCGGTTAAGAACTTCAATATCCTTTGTTTAATTTCTTGTAACATTATTTATTTATTTTTTTACTTTTTAGGTAGTTAATAAGTTTTGTTTATTGTATTTTATTTTTCTTATTTCTTTTTTTGTGTTCATTATAAAAGTAGTACATAAATATGTGTATCCACGAGAGCTGCTGCCGATAAACTGTGTTCACAGTTTAGCAGATTGTGATTGTATAAATTATGTACTTAGAACTGGAAGCAAATAAATAAAAAAAACTTGATTTTTAGGCGCTAGTAGAACATACCTACGCGCTTTGCGCTTAAGGCATGCAAAACTGCGGCTATTAGCCCACCTGCCAAGCATGGTAACAATGCTAAATTCTCCCCTATGAGGCAATCTACGGGGAAAGCCTATGTCCACTTTTGTATAGGCTGTAATGGATGGATGAATGAAATGTGATTAAATCCAGTACTAGTGCCAGTACTAAGTAAACAATTCTATTTGTATTTCCGGATTTCACAAACCGTTGATCTGTAGAGCGTTTCAGTGATTTAGTTCTACAATTCAATGCTGAATTCAGAATTGAGCTCGATTCTTGGCACCGCTCACTGGACATGCGGTATGGACATGCTTAATAAACATCCAATCTATTCCAAACTTTACAAAGCTGAATTGTTATTGTTCAAGTCCATAAACTAAGTCCAGTTATGAACATTTGGTTTTAAAAAATTACTTTCGTATACCTTTTTTTATCATTTGATGATGTGTAAAGTAAGTTGCGTTGCCACCCCTGAGGACTAAGATGGAGTGCCTCGTTTCCAGTAAAAAGGGTCTCCGGTTCTTTACATACATCATAAAAAACACGGCAGCATTGAGCTGCTATTTTACGCTGGTATTGTGTAAGAGCGTAGTCCTTCCCTGGCCGAGCCGACCCATTCGTTTTACAACCATGATATAGCTGCAGCATGAATCTATAACGTAAAAGAAAGTTACATATTATGTGTTCCACTAATGGGCACAGGCCTCTCTTATTTCTAAGTGGGCTTAGGGCCAAGTAAGAGTCCACTGCGCTGTCCCAATTCGTTTTATTTGTTTATCATGTAGGTTTCCTCACAATGTTTTCCTTTACCGCCGAGCACGTGATAATTCATACACATAATATGGTGGCGTCGTAAACAGCGTTAGAGCCGGCTGAACTGAGTAAATGACGCAAACATGAGGTGAGTATATATTTGTACCATTAGCTGTAGATACTATCGATCTATGGAGTCCACGCGCGGTTATGTTTCTAAAGGAACTGTATCTGTCGTCTCCGCATGTTATAAGAGGGCGGGTTCTTTTCTCGCCCAAAGGCTAAGTATTGCTATAGAAGTAGAGAATAAACGCAGCTAGCGTTCTTCCCACTATACAGCCGGGAGAATGACTATTTGATATTCATAGTTCTTAGTTTCCTTTATTGGAATAAATACTGCATATATTATAATGCTTGTAGTGATTGAATGTTGATCTAAGAACATCCACTACCCCATATCGTTCCGTAGGTTTCGTAAGCAACATCTTCTTAATTTGAACTCACAATTATTAAAAAAAACTGTGCCAAGCTTGGCAAGTTGTAATAGATGGATGAATGGATTATGTTTATAAAGAATTATCTTCCAATGACTGCTTTAAAGTTTAAAACCATACAAATTATTTTGCATCAACAGAAAATATTTTAATTTATTGTAAACTCAAAATATCTTTACCATTAATCTAGGTTAAAAGAACTTTTAAGAAATTGTAAGTAATAATTGAATTTTAGAAAGCCAATCCCGGCTAACATTGTTAAGTCACTGACTTATAGCAACAAACTTTACTGAACTTCGGTTGTTTTAACTTCATTTCCAAAATTATTTTTTGTGATCACTTTTAGATAGAATTAATATTATTTAAAATAAAAAATTTAAAAGACAAAAATTTTAATTAAAATTGGGGCCCGGATGTTCACTTAAAATTGTTTTTCTTCTTCAGTTTGTGATAAAAAAAATTATCTAATAGATTACTTTTTAAATATGCAGTATGTATGTAGTATTTAAAAAAGCGGCAAAAATCTTTGTGCAAAATGGAATTATTGGGTAATTTTATTAAAATAATGCATTATGGTAATGCATTATTTTAACTGACTTTACTGGGCACACACACATTCGTAAGGGTCGATCGGTAGGCAAAAACGTTGTTGCCCATAAATCACATTCAATTTGGGATAATTTCAAATAAATGTAGTCTTATATACTCATATTTTTAAAAACTGCAATAACGGTATATCATTATTTATATATTTGAACTTTAGTTTAAAATTTGGCTACTCTTTGAAAAATAACCCTGTATAACACAGACCATGTTGCAAACATTGCTGCTGATCATAAGGTCCCGGGTTAGAAAAAAATCTGTTATCGAGTTTTTCTGTCTATAAATTCTCAGTAGCAGTCAGGAGTCAGGAAGTTGGCACTGTTCCACTCCAGTGCCTCGGAAAGCACGTAAAGTCGTTGGTTCAGCAACTGATCTCTGTCCGGGCGTGTCGGATTCGTCGTCCCATCATGCTACGAGAGGGAAGGATTAGAGCGCACCTGTGCTTGTGCATATACTCGGGCACTATAATCCTGTCCTGCGTGGATGGCTAGTCTTCATTGAGACTGGCCGGTGTGACCAAAATTCGATCTGGAAGAAATTATTGTTATTATTACTTGCAAGTTAAATGGGTTTCTATTTTCCGTCGCTTACCTCGCGCTGGAATATGTGAGAGTGTTGTGTAGTGGTAAGGTAATCTACTACCCCATATCGTACCGTGGGTATCGTAATAGGCGTTAGAGGGAAACAAACCGGGAAATGTGCAGAATTGTCTTCATAATAACAAATAAAAAATAAAACACTGCGGTTGCCAACCCGCCTGCCAAGGGAGGATCTCTTTGAAGTAATCCATGGGTTAGGCCTATGCTCAGCAGTGAACTTTTGATAGTCTGAAACGGTTTCGAGTAGTGTGTTTTTATACATTATTTCATCATCATCAGCCATGTTTAGTCGTTATAGTGGTCTAACCGCGAACTCACTTATTATGCTCATTATCAAGAAAACCCCCGTATTGTGACGGGCAACTACGGAACCCTACTTCTACATTGTGCGTGGCCCGACACGCACTTGGCCAGTTTTTTATTTTATGTAAAAATAGAAATAATTTTTTTTAATCATTTGTCTTTCTGTCAATGTAATTTTTATATCATTTATATGTACAATATGATTGTTAGAAACGATTTCATGCGATAAAACGTTGGAATCTTGATTTTAGGCCCTAGTAGAACATACCTACGCGCTTCGCGCTTAAGGCATGCACATAACACTATAAAATTATGTAAATGACGTCTTCGTCCTCTCAATAAAGATCATCATTACATCAATACAACCCTTCACAGGTCCACTGCTGAACATAGGCCTCCCCCAAGGAATGCCACAAAGCACGATCCTGAGCCACCTGCATCCATCGACTTCCTGCATGTCTTATCAGGTCGTCACTCCATCTAGTGGGGGGACGCCCTACACTACGTCCGCCGGTACGAGGCCGCCACTCGAGAACATTTTTTCCCCATCGGTTGTCGGTTTCGTCGAGCTATATGGCCGGCCCATTGCCACTTCAGCTTACTTATCCGTTGGGCTATGTCGGTTACTCTGGTTCTACTGCGGATATCCTCATTTCTAAGTTTATCACGCAGAGAAACTCCAAACATAGCCCTCTCCATAGCTCGCTGAGCGACCTTGAGCTTCCTCATCCGGCCAGCAGTGAAGGACCACGTCTCAGTTCCATAGGTCATCACTGGTAACACGCACTGGTTGTACAGTCTTGTTTTCAAGTTTTGAAGTATACCTAACGAGAAGATGTGCCGTAATTTCCGAACGCTGCCCAGCCGAGTTGAATCCGTCGATTGACCTCTCGGTCGAAGTTGGACTTACCTAATCGGACTATTTGTCCCAGGTAAACATAAAAATACTCGTCAACAACTTCGAGCATAGTGCTCCCAACAACTACCGGCATAGGTGTGACATGGACGTTATACATATACATATGATCTTTGTTTTGTCCATGTTCATCTTAAGACCTATCCGTTGGGAGGCACTATCGAGGTCATTGACCATAGTGCTTATGTCCTCCAGCGATTCTGCCATAAGGACTATATCGTTGGCAAATCGAAGGTGAGTGATGTACTCGCCATTGATGTTAATACCGTATCCTTTCCAGTCCAGTAGCTTGAAAACGTCTTCCAATGCAGCGGTGAAGAGTTTCGGGGATAGAACGTCACCCTGTCTTACACCTCTCTGCAGTTGGATAGGTTTCGTACTCTGGTTCTGTACTCGGATAGCCATCGTACAAGCACTTCAGCACTTCGATATACCGACAGTCAACTTGGCACCGCTGAAGGGACTGCAGCACCGCCCAAATTTCGACGGAATCAAAGGCTTTCTCATAGTGCACATACGCCAGACATAGTGGCAAATTGTACTCCTCGGACTTCTGTACAATTTGCCGAAAGGTATGTATGTGGTCTATGGTGCTAAAGCCTTTTCGAAACTCAGCTTGTTCGGGAGGCTGGAAGTCGTCGAGTCTGCATGCGAGACGATTCGTAATGACTCTCGAAAACAGCACGTAGACGCGGCTCAGAAGGGAAATCGGTCTGTAGTTCTTCAAGAGAGCATTGTCGCCTTTCTTGAAGAACAAGACCACCGCACTTCTGTTCCACGCCTCCGGTGTAATGCCACCATGTAGGACGGAATTAAAGAGCTTCTGAAGGACTTCAAGTACCGGTTTTCCACCCGCTTTCAGAAGCTCCGCTGTAATTCCATCCTTACCTGGGGCCTTGCCGTTTTTAAGGTGCTGGAGAGCCATTCTAATCTCACTAAGACTGACGTCTGAGATATCTTCGGAATAGTGTCGGATAAGACTCGCTCTTGGATCGTTACTCACAATTGCGTGTGGCTCCAATGATGATGTGTACAGCTGCCCACAGAACCTCTCAATCTCACTCAAAATCTCAGGTATCCCGGAAACGATGCTGCCACATTCGGTCTTCAGCTTCGACAGTTGGCTCTTTCTGGCAAACAGATCTCTAGCAAAGACTTTGGAGCTCTGGTTCCGCTCGATCGCTTCTTCAATATGAGCAGTATTAAAGTTGCGTAAGTTCCGCCGCAGGCATTTGGAGATCTGTCTGTTCAGTTGCCTGTATTCTGTCAAATCTACTGAAGACTGCAGCTTCATTTGCCGTCTAACAGCCATGAGATTAAAAGTGTGATCGGAGAGTTTTTGTGTTCTTCTGCGGCGGGTCTCACAAAACATAGCTCCGACCGCATGGACAGTTTCCACGAGCTTGTCATTCATATCTTCCACTGCATTTCAATCTTCTAGGCACTGAAAACGGTTTCGTAGTTCGAGCTGAAAGGTTTCAGGACTTTGGACTAGAGCACGAGGGGGACGGAGCGTTGACTTTATTAGACGTGACCTCTCCAACTTAACGTTTAGGTTCAGTGTGCCTCTCACCATTAGGTGATCGCTATCGGTTTTCACCCTCGCGATCACTGAGACATCACTGAACAGTTGTCGCGTGGTCGTCATAATGAAGTCAATCTCATTTTTTGTCGAACCTTCGGGGCTCAACCAGGTCCACTTTCTGTGGGGCCGCTTCTGGAAGAAAGAGTTCATCATAAAGAGTTCTTCTTTCTCCATGAAGTCGGCCAGCTGCTGGCCCCTTGGGTTCCGTTACCCTATTCCGAATTTCCCTACTTTCAGCTCACCGTACTCTCTTGTGTCTAGTTTTGCGTTGAAGTCTCCCATTAACACCGTATAGTGGGTTTTGGAGGAATGCATGGCTCAATAAAGATATATCTCTATAAATAAAATATAATATTTATTTTAATATATAAAAATTATATTTTTTGAAGACTTGGTGCTCACATCTTCGTTGCATTAAGCTATCGCTCGTACAGCAAAGAAAGCTCATTTCCATATTTTTTATATTTTTATAGGAGAGGGGGCAAACGAGCACGCGGCTCACCCGATGGTAAGTGACTACCGCCGCCCATGAACAACTGCAACACCAGGGGAATTACAGATGCGTTGCCGGCCTTTTAAAAAGGAGTAGGCTCTTTTCTTGAAGGTCCCAAAGTCGTATCGGTCCGGAAAAATCGCTGGAGGTAATCAATTTCACAAGGAAGTTGTGCGAGGAAGATAACATCTTCTAAATCGCACAGTGGTGGACCGCCAATCATCCAGATGGTATGGATGGTATAGCAAGTTTTGTCGCGATGTGCGATGGTAAAATTGAGCGGCTGGAATTAGTCCGAACAATTCCTCAGAGCAGTCCCCGTGGTAGATGCGATAAAATTCGCCAAGAGATGCAACATCTCTAAGCAGTGCCAGTGAGTTAAACCGATCGGAAAGAACTCGGTCGTCGACGATTCGAACTGCTCTGCGCTGGATGCGGTCAAGTGGAAGGAGCTGGCACTGGGGAGCCCCTGCCCAGAGATGGGAACAGTATTCCATGTGAGGCCGAACCTGCGCCTTGTAAAGTTGCAGGCGTTGTGCCAGCATGAAATATTGTCCCGCTCTTCTGAGCACGCCAAGCTTTTTAGAGGCCAATTTGGCCTTCTCTTCCAAGTGACCACGAAACTGCACGTCACTCGATATGTCGACGCCGAGAATTCCGATACTGACTGAGGCAACAAGGGGAGTGCCTTGAAACTGAGGAGATACGACAAAGGGGTTCTTTTTAGTGGTAAACGCGCAAACTTGTGTCTTCTGAGGATTAAACTGGACTAGATTTAGTCGCCCCCAATCCGAGACTTTGTTCAGCAAAGTCTTGACTTCAGACACAAGTTTGTTCCGGTACTAGGCGACGTTTTCCCGAGAAATATTGGCACGGCCGGTGTATAGAGCATCACCAGTACTGTCATCCGCATAGCATTGAATGTTACCGGTTTGCAACATATAATTGATATGCAGAAGAAACAGTGTTGGTGATAGCACACAGACTTTTGTAACACCAGCGTTAATAGGCTTGTAATCGGAGCATGCACCGTCTACTACGACCTTGATGCTCCGATCAGCCAGAAAACTGGTGATACAATTGCACAATTTCTCGGGAAGCCCATAGGAAGGAAGCTTCGAAAGAAGCGCTTTGTGCCAGACCCGATCGAAGGCCTTCGCTATGTCCAAACTAACGGCCAATGCCTCCCTTGACCTCGATTGCCTGCGCCCATCTATGTTAGGTAAACAAGAAGATCTCCAGCTGAGCGACCCCGACGGAAACCGTACTGGCAGTCACTAATCAGCTGGTGCTCCTCAAGGTACCGCATGAACTGGCAGTTAATAATGGACGCCATTATTTTCGAGAACAAGGAGGTGATTGCGATAGGCCTGTAGTTGGACGGATCAGAGCGGTTACCTTTTTTAGGGATCGGGTGCACGAAAGCTGTCTTCCATGAATTCGGAACAACACCTAAGGAGTAGGAGTACCGAAAAGGACGCGTTAGAACCGGTGCCATCTCTGGAGCGCACGTCCTCAGCACAATTGGCGGGATTACGTCAGGCCCACTCGACTTGCGTATGTTCAGGGAGAGGAGTGCTTTGCGTACTGTGCACTGTGTGAACCGCACATCAGGCATAGAGCACTCACACTGCGGGACGGTCGGCGGTGTGTTGCCCCCGTCATCGATAGTCGAGTTGGACGCAAAAAGGGAGCCTAGAAGGTCCGCTTTCTCTTTTGCGGCGTGGGCCAGTGAGTCATCTTTCCTGTGCAGAGATGGTAGTGATGGCTTACAGAAATTCCCTTGATCATCCTTTTCCGATTTATTTCCATATCATAGGTGTTAGTTTAACCGTTACAGCCTGTTAAAGTTCACTACTGAACATAAGCTTTCCCATATATGGCCTCATAGGGGGGATATCTGCCATAGTTGCCACGCTTAGCAAGCGGGTTGACAACCGCAGTTTTTTAGTTTTAATCGTTATTAGGAAGATTCTATTTCGCCACTTACTACACCCACGGGATGATGTATTGGATATTCTTACACCGCCACTACACGGGAAAAGGGTTACTTTATTGATTTTAAAAATACCCTCATCGCAATATGCATTACCAATAGTTCAACTTAACCGAGAAAACCGGTTCGGGAAAAACTACGCTCTCACAGACAGCATGAAAGAGCAGCACTGTGCTGCTCTTTCATATGGTGAGTGTAGAAAATCGGAGACTCTTTTACTGGTAAAGAGGAAATACGTTTAAGTACTCATTTAAATTGAATGCAATCGCCAATCTGCTTAATAAGCGTTGCGATCAAAGGAAAAACTATTGATACACGCCCATTTCTAGCGGACTGAGTAAGGAGGAAAGTAAAAAAAATAGAACAAGAAAAAAATATAACGGGAAAAAAATAAAGTAAGCAGGGACCGAGACCGTGTCAAAGGCGATAAAAAGCATAATTTTTACCACTTTAAAGACGTAAAAACTCAAGCAAGTGAAATGACTTAGAATCGTAAAACGAGTAAGCTTCCAGTTCATGGTTCCATTTAGTATCACAATAGGAGACTTGAGAATTGTAAGTTATGCCGAATTTATTTCTATATTATGAACCTTTAGATACATATAAATTATGAATAAATTAAACAGTCAAATTTTTGTTCAAAAATAATGAAATCTAATTTAATAATTTGCAAGAACATTCTCAATATCTAATTTATGATTGACGAAGAGCAAACAAAACTTACTTTGGAGAACGAGATTGACGAAACGTTGAGTTCAACAGAAGTTGACGGTATATCCTCGAAATTGGAGTGGAAATGACGTGGTATCAACGTCGATGACGCATATAATATAACTCAAAGGCTAAGTATAGCCATTCAGCGGGGAAACGCAGCCAGCATTCTTGGAACGATGCCACGGGGAGCAGGACTGTATGATAATTTAAGTTTTTAGTTTTACTTTTTCTTTATTATATTTTTTTAATATTGTATAAATTTCAATATTACGTAAATAAATGTATTATGATATAACTCATCTTCGATTTTTCAATGAATTATAATATACCTATGGTATATATACATATGTATAAGCCGTGTAGTGCGGTTAAGAATATCAGATAAGATTACAGTAAAAAAACTGTGTGAGTGTAAGTTGTTGAATACTTGCATGTTTGTGTTTATGTTTATGCCATGTCATGCTGATGAGGTCGCGTTCGCATTCGATTGCTTTCTTGTGACCCATCCGATATGCGACGAGTTAAAACACCCTGTGTGATAACAATAACTGTTGCCCGAGAACGTGTGTTCACGACTCGGAAGTCTTTATTCGTAGCAAACAAGCCTCACCGATGTGAAGATGAGTACTATGCGAAGGCACTCCGCGAAATTTTTTCTACATTTTTTAAATAAAACTAGTTTAACGGATTTTATCGCGTAAATTAGCTTATTTTATATTCCCGACGTTTCGAGCACTTTACAGCACCCATGGTCACGGGGGAGACTGAACATACTTATCGTAATACTGTTGGTTTACGACTGTTAAAATATTGAACAATTGAGATTGTGTTTGAATAATAAGGAAATAATTTATAAGTGATCGAGTAACGTAGGGTACGTAAATATGCATGATGAGTGTATAAGTCAAGACAGCAAACGCTTTTGTTAAATTGTACATATAATACTTGGTAGAGCCACGTTGCAGCTATATTTTGATTGTAGAATGAGTCGGCTCGCCCGGGGAAGGACCACGCTCTTACAGAATACCAGCGTGAAATAACAGCTCAGTGCTGTGCTGGGTTTCGTACGGT
>JAGSMP010000764.1:0-102853 GCA_029286625.1 Parnassius orleans | reverse complement strand
ATGGTCACGGGGAGACTGAACATACTTATCGTAATACTGTTGGTTTACGACTGTTAAAATATTGAACAATTGAGATTGTGTTTGAATAATAAGGAAATAATTTATAAGTGATCGAGTAACGTAGGGTACGTAAATATGCATGATGAGTGTATAAGTCAAGACAGCAAACGCTTTTGTTAAATTGTACATATAATACTTGGTAGAGCCACGTTGCAGCTATATTTTGATTGTAGAATGAGTCGGCTCGCCCGGGGAAGGACCACGCTCTTACAGAATACCAGCGTGAAATAACAGCTCAATGCTGTGCTGGGTTTCGTACGGTGAGTGTAAAGAACCGAGTGATTCTAAATTCAAATTCCACGTTTTTACAATAATGTATACTGGTTTTAAAATTACTAAGTAAGCGACTGGCTGTGAGCGATTACACAGTCCCAAAACAGTGCCTAACAAACACTAATTCCATTTACCATTTATATAAAATGAACAGCATGATATTGTTTGAGCGAATTTATTTCTGTTTGAATAACAATATTATGTCTCGCATTTTATTCAATATTTGGTTAATCTTTTCTTCAAACTGAGCATTTTACCAAAAATAAGGATATAGAAAAAGCAATTTTTTCCAGGAAATATCTTGCTAAGCGTTTTACCTGGTGAAACAGCAGCAGTATGCAGCTATATATTACAGTTGTAGGTCAATTGTAATATATATCGGTGTAGGACCATGTGATCACAGAATAACATCTGTGTAAAATAGCAGCTTAATTCTGTTGCTTCCTATGATAAGTATGGAGAACCGGAGGAAACGGGAAACGAGGCAATTGATCTTAGTCTATGAGCCACAAAATCATATCAACATCATATCAACATTATATCATCATACAACAAAACATCATATCATCATACAACAAAATCATATCAACATCATATCAACATTATTCAATATTTGGTTAATCTTTTCTTCAAACTGAGCATTTTACCAAAAATAAGGAGATAGAAAAAGCAATTTTTTCCAGGAAATATCTTGCTAAGCGTTTTACCTGGTGAGACAGCAGCAGTATGCAGCTATATATTACAGTTGTAGGTCAACTGTAATATATATCGGTGTAGGACCATGTGATCACAGAATAACATCTGTGTAAAATAGCAGCTTAATTCTGTTGTTTCCTATGATAAGTATGGAGAACCGGAGGAAATATTAAATAAAATGCGAGACATAATGTTGTTATTCAAACAGAAATAAATTCGCTCAAACAATATCTTGTAGTGTATGTGTCTCTACCACTAGCAGTGTAAAATACATGTACTCTTAGGTTTAGTGATGAGTATAATTAAAGTTCTTGTACAACAACGTCTCCTATTTATTAAAACCTTCAACATTACATGGCGACCCTGCTGGGCGGTGCGCTGCGACAATGCAAGCGCACCGCCGGGCCTATTAAAATTAAAGGTGGGAATAAATATTGCTAAATTAAATAATGAAAACATGAGTAAAATGATTGACAATAAAGTAATATTATAACGGAATCGACGTAATACCGGACGTGACGGAAAATAAATAAATATGAATTCAAGAAGAGGCCACAATAACACAATAAGAATTTTATAGAAGCTGACTGAAAATTTAAAATATATCTATGAAGACAACTAACGAAGAATGAGGAAAATAAAATGTGGATTTTTTTTAAATATAATGACCGAAGAACAAAATTCAAGAAACAACAGATTAATTTAAAAAAAAAAAAAAAACGGTTGTATTTCAGCGAGCTTTGTCCAGTAAAATATGAAAATTGAACCGAAAAGAAAAAAGAAGATATATAAGAGGTAACATCGCATCAGCGTTATTTTTATACATTATATTTAATTATTTAATTATGTTTTAGACTATATTAAATAAAAAAAAAATAATGCATTAAATATTAAATGTACGGTATTTACAAGTAACTAGAAAATATTTGTCAGATTTTAACAATTTATAATATTTTTAGTAGATATTGTTTTCTAAAAAACATACATTTTACGATGAAGAGGTTCGTGTTAAAGTAAATATATTTTAAATTTAACCAATTTTTTATAGTATTTTTATTTAAATGTATACAATTTTGAAAAGGTTTATAAAAAAAAAAAATCGTAATTATTATAAGTTATAATCATTTTCTTCTTTTCTAAAGGTATGGAAGCTTAAAGTAACTTTATTATATATAAATATATATTATATAACCTTTAATAAATAATCTTATAGTTAATATTACTTACAATGATTACTTAAAATAATATTACCTACTTAAAAATCTAAATTGTTCTTTTCAATATTTAAATATATTAATGTTTTATTTATACAAACTTGTTAGCTGTAATGAAATAGTGATTACCGGTTTTTCTGTGATATACGATTTCTTAAATATCATAGTTCTAGCAATCCTACTTTTTATATATAAATTAAATGTATTATTAAAGCTAATACATTTTCGATGTAAGTAAAAGTAATATAACTATAAGCGATGTAACTCCTGTGTCAGTTAGAAAATATTTAAAACTATCATTTTATGTAATAAGGAATATAATAATTAAAATAGGTCTTAATAATAATGTTTCTTAACAAAGTTAAACAAGGACATAAAAATTTACAACAAATATATTACCTTATATTTGTACAATAATAAAAGTATATATTTAAAAGGTGTGAGGAGTGAGAAGGAATGTTCAAAAGTGTGAATACGAACGATTGAATTGCTAAGTTTCGTCAATATTGGACTGATCACCCAAATATTTGATGATGCTAAAAAATTTGTATTGAATCCATTATGAGCGAGAATTATGCAAGTTAGTATATGGAAGTGGAGCATGAAAGTATATAAAAGTTACCGATACAGTCAGTAGATAACAGGTACTATAAAGATAAAGAAGGAAATAAAGATTTAAGAAGAATAAAAGATAAAAGAAAAGATGACCTTGATAAATAAATAATGGAGATACAGGAACGTCTATCACTGGTATAGCATATAGTCCTCGAGCAGGGTATGTTTCCATGATTGGATAATAAAATCGGATATAACGGGTACTAGGAACAATACCTTCAGTACAAGTGATGTGAACGAGTCTACTCATATTAGTACTGTGGGGACCAGAAGTCTTAAATTTACCCTTGATAATGGTACATAGAGGTCACATCCTTCATTGGATCATAGTGTGAACTTAGTTTTCCTCAGTGACAATTGTTGGAGTCCTTTAAAATGACTTAAACGTAGACCTCAGGTTGTGCACACAACCAAGGTACACTATATCCTTGATATAGTATAAAAGTTTATGTACCAATAAAATGAAAGTAATGTAATGAAAATGTAATATAATACCCAAGTAAATGGGGCCCATATGTATAAAGTACCCGCGTGATATATATCATGAAGTTAAATATAAATAAAGTGAATTAAAACTCCGATTCCGATATCAAATTAATAAAGCTAGCTAAGGTCATAAATAATTTAAAAATAAAGTACGTACAACAATTATGAAAAAGGCCTGACAATCGAAATCAAAGGAAATGAGAGTAGTATTAGTATGAAAATAATTAACGTGCAGGGCATGTCAACAATTAAAATGAGGTAATAAGGGATCCCCGCCCAAATCTAAAACAACCACACGAAAAAAAAATCTAATAAATATACATTTTCGCTAAGATATATTTTATATCAATTTACATAATTGTTTCATAATTTCAATAACTCTACCCTAAATTTCTTTATTAGTAAACAAAGAAAACATAAAATTATTTGTTTATGTAAAATTTGTAAAATTTTGAACTAAATTTGGTTTATATATTGCTTATTAAAATCACGTCGAAACAGTATCGGATCGCTATTATTATAAGTTTCATAGTGTAATAGTTTTTTTTCTTTTATTCCAAAATTATGTTATTATATATACTTAAAATACTTATAACAACAAATACAACATATATTTTGCTATACAAACTTATATTTGTGTAATAGCCTATTTTTTATTTATGTTTCAAATAAGATAAACATACTACATAGAAGTCATGAAATCTTAAGAAGGGTAATAATGCGTTTCGACTATTAATGACAAATTACATATACCTATAATAAATACTTGATAATGTATGTAAAAGTAGTATAACAATGCAATGTAATGATCTTAACTACATAAATAAAAAAGTGTTTAATACTATAATTTTCAGATACATGTTAAGTATATTCATAATAAAACATTTTGTAAGTTTTGTTGAAATTAGGTGCCTATGTCATACGATGTAATCGCAAACGTTCCATAAACGTACTTTGGAATTTAAAACAAAAGTGTCACAAATCGCTTACGCGGCTGGAATTGCAATTTGTATTTTGATCTGTCTCTTGTTATGTGATTATGTTATGTTACTGAAAATGATTACGTTGCTTTGACTTCTTTGTTCTGTATCTTAATATGAAATGCAATAATTTATTTTTGGTTTAATATTGATTAAACTTTTAAATCATAAGATAACAGTTTGAATATCTAACACTTATGTGGATTATGAAAATAATAACTTCGTTCAAAACGATTTTGAAACTCCTATTAAGTATACAATTAATTAATTCATTGTGAGCCTCTTTCTCTGACAGCAAATGATGTACCTAAATGATATAAGAGACTACTTATATGATATAAATTTGTAAAAGACGTGAAAAAAAAAATATATGGCTAAGTTACAGAAGACGCAATTATAAATAAAACTGTTGAAAGAAATAATACATGGGTAAAGTTGTGAAATAGATAAGGAAAATTATCGGAGGTTAGCATATCCACAAAAAAAAAGCCTAATCAGCTGAGAATTTGGAAAACCTAATAACCGATTAATTTTTTAAGGTTATTCGGATGCGATTAAATGCGGATTGAGTTTATGTATCGTTAATCACCAACTTAACATATTCATTAGTGGAAAACTTCAAATAAAATAAAGTTTTAAGCAAACATTTCCTTATAAATAAAATATCATATTATATTATACTCAAATAAAGTATATCGGTACATTAAGTAGACGTTTACACAGT
Source organism: Parnassius orleans (assembly GCA_029286625.1). Classification (NCBI taxonomy): domain Eukaryota; kingdom Metazoa; phylum Arthropoda; class Insecta; order Lepidoptera; family Papilionidae; genus Parnassius; species Parnassius orleans. The sequence goes on along the minus strand of JAGSMP010000764.1, from coordinate 97,805 downwards.
TATTTATAAAATAATACAAAGTAAACAAAAAAAATAGTATCTTGAATCATTGTATTAAAAATATTTTCAAATAGTTTTAATAACAGATTGTTTTGTTAAACTTAATACTGAATCTCATACAGCAAAAGATTCCAGAAGCGTATATGGAAACGGCATTCATAATAAACATGAATCGCTCGCGCTGTAAACACAAGCGATCTAATTATTGACCACAAGTTTTATGTTTTAATTCGTTACCAATTATGGCGAATGTTATCATCGGTCGAGATCTTTTAAGAAAATTTAGATCCGTTTTGCATTTTGATTCGAATATTTTAATATTAAATAATCATCTAGGTAGATCATATAGCCTATTTCAAACACTTGTAACAATTCCTGGCAAGTCTTTTCTTTTATGCATTCAGTAATGTAATAAGACGGGTTAGAAACTTATAGTTTTGTGTTGAATGGCAAGGATTGTATAATTTATTCAGAGATTTGACCGATAAAAATAAATTCAGTGACTGTTATACACATTGGTTAGAGTAAATTGAAATAAATTGTAAAATTAACTTATTTCAGCAATGAAATATTTTAGAATGTTAATAGGTAAAGCACAAGATCTGGAAGATAATTAGCTATTTCAGTGATAGTCAGGTGCGCAACCGAGTATTATGGAAATGCTAAAAAGTCAATGAGAACTTTTCATGACATCAAGGTTTCGGAAGGATAAAAGTACATATAATGTCAAGTTAAATGCAAAACGCATTATTATTGTCGCCCACCTATATACTTGATTGAAGGTTATATAGTGTGAAAAGCTAATAAATAATTATAAAATAATGATAATAATAAAAGGTAGACCAAAATTAAAGAAAATTTTTAAAATGTGGGAGTGATCCTAGCGCTCCTATATAAAAATAAATAAATATAAATAAAGACACGGCCGTGAACCCGTGAAAATATAGAACTGGGGTTAAAAAAAAAAAGAGAGTATGTACTTATACATTAAAAGAGGAACTATAGTTGAAATAATAAATCTCGAGAAAATAAATATTAAAAATATTAATTTATCGTATTATATGGTATGATATTATGTGATAAGTTCATGTTAACATGTTGTTGTAACGTTGGTTATTACCAAAAATACGACAGGTTAATGACGTACAAAATAAAAATGTAAACGAAATAAAATCGCATTAAAATTAGACTTAATAATATGTATAACCTGGTCATGATCATGAGGTTATAATCTCTTTATATAAAATTAATTTAATATTTTGTTTAACTACTTTATTTTACTAATTTAGAAATTATATAAATTTAATGCCTAAGTAACATTGTATTTTATTTTAAACTTATTATTATTATATAATAAGATTCAGGGTTCATATGATATATAAATCAATCTTTTATCATATGTATCAAGAACTAAAATGTAAAAAAAGTAAATGGAGAACATTTCTTTTTTTAAGTATCGGGGAGATGTAGTGTATGTGTCTCTACCCTACTAGCAGTGTAAGAAATACATGTACTCTTAGGTTTAGTGATGAGTATAATTAAAGTTCTTGTACAAGCAACACGTCTCCTATTTATTAAAACCTTCAACATTACAATCTTGCTGTTCATTTTATATAAATGGTAAATGGAATTAGTGTTTGTTAGGCACTGTTTTGGGACTGTGTAATCGCTCACAGCCAGTCGCTTACTTAGTAATTTTAAAACCAGTATACATTATTGTAAAAACGTGGAATTTGAATTTAGAATTACTCGTTTAAATACTTGACTATTTTAAAAAGTAGTCGGTAGTATTGTTTTGTAATGTTGCATACATTTGATTGATAAATAATTTAAAAAAAAATGAACTGAACACGGCGAAAATACCCTACATTATGGAAATAATAACGGAGTGCATATTTAATTTATTATTTTATCTATTTTGTCATGTATTGGATTTTATAGATAAAGATCACGAAGGCCTATGTCCAAAAGCTTGATAAAATTGTTATTTAGATCAACATACTGGCCTTCCAGCTGACCTTTCACTATGTGATAAGACAATAAGATTGACAAAACGAAAAGTAACAAGCCTAATCAATAAGGAGTAGGCTGTATATTTTCTTTTACGCATTTAGTAGTCTGCACTTTGGCCCATTGGCAAAATCAAGTTTGAGTAAGTAGGTGAATAAAAACACGCGACTGGTTTTTAAATTTTATGACATAAGGAAAAATCTTCGACAGTTTCTGATTAATGTGCATAATTAAAATTAAATTAATTAAAATAAAGAAAATCCTAGTGTAGGGATAATGTTTTTATTAACAACAATAAGAAGAAGTATGGTTAAAAAGCAATTATTGCAGCCCATGGACACTTGCAAGCAATTTGAAACAAATAAAATACATCATCACCTCTTTGGTCTCTAAGATGGAATTCACCACAACCTGTATTAATACAATTTTTAACTCTTTTTACAAACTAATAGTGAGTGCACTGCTCTTTAGCGACAAAAGACGGTGAGAGCTACCTACCCAGGCAGAAAAGCATCACTTAGTAATAATATACTATGATTCTTAAGGTGACCTTCGATAGTCAGGGGAGCTGGTTATTCGTCTGGGTCTCTAAGTCTAGTGGAACAAAGGGCACTCACCTTCAACCGCCCTTGTCGAGCCACCTCCGTTGCTTTAACGATTAGTGATTTAAATATTATCATGAATATCATTCGGAGCACATAACCGAAAGTCTATCCGTGTACTATAAGCTCGCTGGGACCGCCAAAATTAACTTTCAAATGTTATATAATGAAATATTCAGGAAATAGTTCAAACACACATAGAGATGTTGCGCCGCCGCCGATCAACCGGTGAATAGAATAGTGGGGGCGGATGGCATTAAGCGAACGTGTATTATAGCTCTTCTTGATCAATTTGAGTACCCGATAGAGGCCTTCAACCGCAAGACCATAAAACCAGCCGAAACAATGGTAAAGTTCTTCTTATCTCAAACTGCACGCAACTCCCTCATATCTTTGGTGGATTTTGTCACAAACATCGTGTTAGGTATCACACAATCTAAATCTGCCTCCCTATCTATTGTATTTCAGAAGATTTCAGCTATTTTACTTGACTATTAAAATATATTTTCTATGTGGAATAAGGATGACAAACGAGCATACAGTCCACCTGACCTGGTAAGCGGATATTTTGGCCCATAGACATTTACATCTATTCTCGATTGAGAATATAAATGCAGATGCGTAGTTACCCTTGACACTAAAATCGCATGCCTTGTTTCCAGCTGCTATTTTACGCTGTAATTCTACGAGTGCGTGATCGTTCCCCGGTCGAGCCAACCCATTTGTGCTACAACTATATGACTGCAGCGTGGCTTTACCATACTACTATTACTACTATTTTTTAGCAAGAAACACATGGTATACGCTGTTTTAAATTAGGTGATCTCTACACATTTTACAAAAATAAATTATAAATATTTTATTCTGTTATCAATAAGCTTGTGTACTTACATGATATCAAACGTTTACGCTTGTCTCTTTCCAAGTTTAAAATAATTTGTTCATACAAATATGGGAGACAATACGTATTGGCACAAACAGCATTGCAGTTATAAAAGAGGTACACAATTTTTACGTATATTGTTTTATAGCATAATATATCAAGTTCTAAATAAGCTATAAATCTATACTAACGAGCACATTGACTCTCGCAACGATGCACAATGCAAAAAAATATCCTTCAGATCTCACTGGGTCACGTCCTCAATAGCCTATGAAACAAGTTTTTACGAGTTTTTTAAAAAATCAAATAAGCATTATGGTAGTAAACTGCAGTAAATTTTTGTAACATTTTATTTTGATGACTGTGATCTATACATTATTTTTGTTAGTACTCTAATGTTTAATTAACATCTTAACGTTAATTGTCCCATTTACTATATATACACTATATTATAATTTCTTCTTCTTTTTAGATCTTTACTTATAAATATAGAATTGGATATAAAACAATAAAACAAATTCAAATGTTTGTCCATATAAAAAGAAATTCAATCCAAGCTTACGCTCATACAGAAATCTGACTAAGTCAATTATAACGGATTTAAAATATTTTTCGAGGAAAGTTGTGATTGAAAAAATGCCAAGAGGATTATCAGAAGTTTTACGAGCAAGAATTGTAACTTTAAGGGAAGAAGGATATCCCACGAGAGAAACAGCACGCAAAGTTGCTCTATCCTGTGTCGTGGTCACGTTGCAGAGGTACCACCGCATGGATAATTTAGCTGACCGACCCCGCAGTGGTCGCCCAACTGTTCTGACTGCTGCTCAGGAGCGCTGTATCAGATTGCTCGCAGCCCGTGACACAACAATCAATGCCACTACAATAAAAACAGAAGTGCGGGCTGCCTCTGGACTTGAAGTTAGCACTCAGACTATTCGGAATTACTTACACCAGGCTGGACTACGAGCACTGAGGTCTTGGCGAGCACCTCTGATTTTACTGCAACGTCAGTGATGGAGATTGCAGTGGGATAGGCTCCGGCAAAATGAAGAAGATGGGGAGGAAAACATTTGGCAAAACTGTCTCTTAATTGACGAATCGCGAATCAGTACTCATCCAGATAACCGACGTTTCCGTGTCTGTAGAAGACCTGGAGACTCTGAAAGGCAAAGAACTGCCACTGGAACCGTTCAGCAAGGCGGGAAATCGGTGTCCTTTTGGGTGGAATTATGATTGAAGCTAGAAAGCCTTTGATCCGGTATCGAGGCTCCATGACGGTAGACAGGTACAAAACACTATTGATGGAATTGTCAGACCATTCCGAGTAAACCATGGGCACTAATTCATACTGGTCAATGATAATGCGCCCGCGCATCGAGCTCAACGAGTCAATGCTGCTCTCTGAGAATATGACATCACAAGGTTAGACTGGCCTGCCGGCTTGCCTGAGTTAAACCAAATAGAGCACGTCTGGGATGCTCTTAAGCGAGCTGTTTGGAACCGTCAGTCACCTCCCAGATAGTGCCAGAGATCAGGGAAGCCACTATTCAAGAATGGGACAGGTTACCGCAAGAAGTGCTGGATAACTTGATCCTCAGCATGCCCAGGAGAATCTCCATATGTGTTCGAGCCAGGATAGGAGTTATATTGTATAAAATAAAAAGCTTCTATTAATAAAATTGTTGTATAAGTTTGGCTAAACAATATTTTTTTCCATCAAATTTCTGTTACAATTACATTAGGATTGAATTGCTGAATTTTCGTTATTAAAAATAAAGAGAGTTTTATTTTTTAATTTCAAACAGTATTTATCTATTTAAAACAAAATGGTTCAGGGGCGGGATGTGACTTGAAGGAACCATGAAATTATGGTTGTGCGGCGTGGTTCAAAGGAACCAAAACAAAATGGCGGAGAACGTCGCGTGTATACTATACTATATACTTTAGACAATAGACCCTTGCGTAAAATTGATTCAATTAGTTGGCTGGCACGAATGAAAGATGAGCTGCTGAGGAATAAGTAACAATAAATAAAACAGTTCATAAGAAAAGGAATGGATAGCACCATACCTTGACAATAGGCGGCGTATCTCGTATCTTCGGCTGCTGCTGGGCGCGCGATGAATTATGATGATACTTGAACTCTTCCCGATAAATTCGTATGCACCAAAACAAACTTTCAGCGATTAAATAACTTTTAAGACAACAATTTTCTCTTGCGGTTTGCGTCGACAACTATACTGTCGGACGGCCTTCCCACGCGGCGATCTAATTCACTCTCGGTATGTGCTAGGAAAAGGAGGTGGGAGAAGGAAGATTTGCTAGCCAAACATCCTTAGGTATTCGGTAATGTCATCGTCATAAGCTTCCTTTAATTTGGGCGAAGCAAGCATCTTGCGCTCCAAACAATAGAAAAGTTTCTCTGCCATCTGACGCGAATCACCCAAAGACAAAATGTCCCCTTTAAAGGGCAGAGCTACGACATATCGACCATCTCGATCACGAACAGTCGTGCGAAAATAAATTTCCTCGCATAATCTATTATCAGGGCTAAGTATGGGCGGAACGTTTACTTCCTCAATTTCCCAAAATTTGCGAACTAATAATTCGAGAGGTTCGACGTCGATGCAACAACAAGAAACTGCCGAGATATTATGAACGGCAGGAGCGGAACCAACAATAACATAACCTAAAACGGTGTCCAATGCGCAAGGTGCGATACTCGAGGAGTTACCCTTAACCTTGTTATATAACAAGAGGTGAGGGAAAATAGATGCCCCAATAAGCATATCAATGTCTCCAGGGACGGAGTAAGTGTCATCCGATAAAGCCAAATTATTAAAATTTGTCATTACGGAAGTATCAACCGAAATAGCGGGCAGACGCTCGGTCACTTTATCTACAAACAATGAATTTATACTAAATTTAACACTGCGATCGAAGCGCGAATAAAATTTTAAAATTACCGAACCTTGAACCGTTTTATTGAAGCCTGAAGGTGTCTTAAAGTTAAAACTTACAGCCTATATACGTCCCACTGCTGGGCACAGGCCTCCTCTCTTATTTATGAGAGGGTTTTAGTGCAAGGAAATGTCCGCCGCGCTGCCCCAATGCGTGTTGGCGAACTTCACATGTCTTAGAAATATATTTTTTTTCTTATTTCTCAGACATGCAGGTTTCCTCACGATGTTTTCCTTCACCGCCGAGCACGTGGTAAATCACATAACTGAAAGCACTTAAAATTGCAATTAACAATTTCATTGGTGCTGGCGGGGATTGAACCCGGGTTGCTCGCGTACTGTGAAACTTACAGCGAGCGCTAACCATCTGAGCTACCACGGCTGCTAGAAGGTGTCTTATTTGCAATTAATCCTAGGCGTTGACAACATTGATGCGTTATAAAATTACATTGAGACGCGCTATCCAATAATACACGAACACTATGTTCATGTCCATGCGAATCTATAACTATAACGCGTGTGGTGCCAAGAAGCACAGTAGCAGCAGCGTGAGTAATTTCTTTATTACTCGATAGCGAGCACAAAGCAATGTCGTCAAGGCGCGCGTGCAGCGATGCCAAATGCGAGGTCCCTAATGCACCTGTTTGGTTCTTGTGTGTGCGATTCGACTCTATATGGGGCGGGACGTCCGTGTAGGTCACAGTAGGCGAAGACTTACCCACAGGTTTGCTCGACCTGGATGTGGGATTATTTTCAAAATCTAGCATAGTGTGATGTCTACTGCGACATTTATGACACAATGAATTAGAATTAAAATTAGACACAAGATGTTTGTTACTCAAGCAATGTTTGTTACTTAAACATAAATTATTAGCCTTTACTATTTCATAGCGTTCGTTCGGTGAGCGCTTGCGAAAAATTGTACAGTTATTGTTACAAAACTACCCGTAAAGCCGAAAGGAGGTTAAATGGGGCCTTATAACGAGTCCATTCACAATATTTAAGAACCGTAGTAACGCTGTATAACATACCCCAAAAAATAAAAATATATTATTATTTTCACTGATGTGCAAACCCTATTTCAGTTTGTTCGAAAAACGTTAGATAGTTGCTACCGTTCAGACGTGATGGCATAATGACGGGACCGACGACATGCCCGTCATAAAGGCCAGCCCACACATTCAGCCACCACTGGTGTTGGAATCTGCTCTGTCGTGAAGCATGTGGATTCACGCGAGCCCAAACGTGATCGTTATGCATATTTGAAAGTCCTGACCTCGTGAATGTTGCCTCGTCCGTCCAAAGAACATAGTTTACGTAATTAGGGTTTTCCTCTAACTGCCTGAGGTACCACTCGCAGAAGTTCCTCCTGGGTGCAAAATCGGAGGGCTCCTGTGTACGGCGATAGTGACAAGGGTGACGATTGTCGTCACGAAGAATTCGCCAAACTGCAACATGGTTTATACCGAATATTGTTACGGCTCGCCTCGTACTTTTGGTCGGCTCTTCTTCAAAATGCTCTAACACTAATTCAGCCTGCCTGGTGTTGACTGTGCTTGGACGGCCACTTCCAGTAGACCGATGAAAAGAGCCGGTGGAATGTAGTCGTCTTGACATGTTCAGAAAACACTGGTATGAAGGCAGCCGTCGCTGCTCAGTGGGGGGTCTACCATCGATAAATCGTTGCCGATACAGTTCGCGAGCATGATTTCAATTGCTATCTTCATGGCCTACGCATAACATCATATCGTAATATTCCGAGTTAGAGCATCGTTATTTTGCAAAAAATGTTGAAAAAAAAACTCGAAACAGTTGTAGGATATCGATTAGAACATTTGAAATTGACAACATATTTTTTTTTCAACTTGACATATTTTGAAGCCAGTACTTGAGTATAATGACATCCTTGTATTGAGGTAGCAAACATTTATGAACGAAAAATAGAAAAACTATTAAAGTAGACAATTATTAGGTAAAATAGGTACGTAGGCCTATCTGTTAGATAATCTGGTTCCCTGACGTGACAGCTTACTAGGGTTGACAAAATTTTTGGCTTTGATAATTAATTATATTTTTCTACGGGGTATTTTGTAACACGTTGTATAAATGACCATGTTGAGTTTTACATAAACAAAATGCGTTGTGTGAAAATGCAGGAGCGGCGTTTACATATGTTAGCGATTTTGTTGGCCTTGACGGCGCATCTATTCGACGGTCGACGCATTTTTTAGCTTCTTGTTTTGCATTAGATGAGCGTTGCAATATTTTAATTTGGTTTCGCACAAAAGATGCCAAGACGTCGAATGATGATCTCGCTCGCACTATAAAAAGGGTCATGACGGAAAAATCTTACACTTTTTCTCGCCTAGCCCCCATCCGCCTAATTCGTACCGTGCTACTTTAAGGAACTTCGTTCCAAAATCAAAGGGTAGACATGTTGTTTTTTATAGAATGAATGTGACAAACGAGCACACAGTCCAACTGATGTTAAGTGGATGCTGTGGCTCATAGACATTTATCCTCGATTAAGAATCAAAATGCAGATACGTTGTCAACCCTGAGGACTAAGATGGAATGTCGTTTCAGTAAAAGGGTCTCCGGTTCTCTACACTTACCATACGAAACACAGCAGCATTAAACTGCTATTTTACGCTGGTAATTTGTGAGAGCATGGCTACCACATATGAAATCATTCATTCATTTGTTCATTAATAAAGTCTTATGGTCAATTTTAACCCAGCGACAACTTCCGATTAATATCATCATCATCATCATCATTACAGCCCTTCAAGTCCACTGCTAAACATAGGCCTCCCCCAAGGAATGCCACAAAGCACGGTCCTAAGCCACCTGCATCCATCGACTTCCTGCATGTCTTACCAGGTCGTCACTCCATCTAGTGGGGTGTCGCCCTACACTTCGCCTACCGGTACGAGGCTGCCATTCGAGAATCTTTTTTCCCATCGGTTGTCGATTCTTCGAGCTATGGCCGGCCCATTGCCACTTCAGCTTACTAATCCGTTGGGCTATGTCGGTTACTCTGGTTCTACTGCGGATATCCTCATTTCTAAGTTTATCACGCAAAGAAACCCCGAGCATAGCCCTCTCCATAGCTCGCTGAGCGAACTTGAGCATCCCCATACAGCCAGCAGTAAAGGACCACGTCTCAGATCCATAAATCATCCCTGGCAACACGCACTGGTTGTACAATCTCGTTTTCAGGTTTTGAGGTATACCTGACGAGAAGATGTGTCGTAATTTCCCTAACACTGCCCTGCCGAGTTGAATCCGTCGATTGACCTCTCGGTCGAATTTGGACTTACCTAGTCGGACTATTCGTCCCAGGTAAACATACTTCAACGTCAACAACTTCGAGCTTAGTGCTCCCAAAAACTATCGGCATAGGTGTGTCATGGACATTAAACATGATCTTTGTTTTGTCCATGTTAATCTTAAGACCTATCCGTTGGGAGACACTATTGAGGTCATTGAGAATAGTGCTTAGGTCCTCCAGCGATCCTGCCATAAGGACTATATCGTCGGCAAATCGAAGGTGAGTGATGTACTGGCGATGGATGTTAATACCGTATCCTTTCCAGTCCAGTAGCTTGAAAACGTCTTCCAATGCAGCGGTGAAGAGTTTCGGGGATAACGTCACCCTGTATACCTCTCTGCAGTTGGATATGTTTCATTACCTGATTATGTACTCGGATAGCCATCGTAGCCCCTGTACAAACACTTAAGCACTCGATATACCGACAGACAATTTGGCACCGCTGAAGGAACTGTAGCACCGCCCAAATTTCGACGGAATCAAAGGCTTCTCATAGTCCACATACGCAAGGCAAAGTGGCAGATTGTACAGATTTGTCGTCGAGTCTGCGTGCGAGACGCGATCTGACTCTCAAAACAGCACGTAGACGCAGCGCAGAAGGAAATAGTTTGTAGTTCTTCAAGAAAGCGTTGTCGGCTTTCTGAAGAACAAGGCCACTGTACTCCTGCTCCACGCCTCCGGAGTAGTCCTACCATGGAGGACGGAATTAAAGAGCATCTGAAGGACTCAAGTACCGGTTTTCCATCCGCTTTCAGAAGCTCCGCTGTAATTCCTGATTAATATGGTCGAATGTTATTAACCACAGTATATTGGACTATTGTATGCACAATTATAGAGACACTTACTCTTAATCTACCCGTGTCCAAGAATTATTTAAAAAAAAGTTCTATGGGTCAGTGCGGAGACATGGGGACAATCAGAATGCAACCAGACCTGAAAACCGATAATTTGCGTTTTTATAAAAATAGTTCCTGATTGGGATATAAACTTGGAATACGCGGAGTAGTAACAATGTACTTTGATCATTAAAGTAATGTTAAAGCCTTTACAAATCCTACAGCTGGGCAAAGGCTTTTTCTTGAAAGACTCTGAAGTATATACCACCATTTAATTTAGCGTGCTAGCGGCCTTATATATTTTATTCCTCAGACATGCAGGTATTCTCACGATGTTTTTTTCGTCACCGAACATGTGACAAATCAGTTATTAATTTTATTGGTGCCACTGAGGATCGTACCCTGGAATACTATGCACCTGAGCTTCCAAGGCTCTACTTTAACCATTATACCAGTCGCGATATATAAATATTTAAAAAATTTGCTACATCATATTTTTTAAAATTCCCAGTGGACAGTAATCATTTAATCATTTAAAATAATTAAGCAACAAATATTTCAATTATTCACTTAAATATTTAACTTCGTCTTACCTACTTTTGTCACGATGTTTTATCGTTACATATGAAATGTAGGAGAGCCGGAAAATATTGTAAAAGTTGGTTTGAGTGTATTAACGTATTTTGTTAAGGAATTCTAAACAAATTACTTGTCGTTGATTTTTAAAACATCACTAATAAACTATTTTTTTCTTTCTTCCTTTACCAGTCCGTAACAGAACAGTGTTAGATGTGCACATCATCTAGATATTATTTTTAATATGCATGTATAAAATAGTGTGTTGTCTGATAAAAATAAACATTGTAAAGTCACACCGTCATTCAAATCTGGTAGCATTAGACTCGGTTTACTTTGGACTACCACCCGGTACACGCGTACAATTCTCTGTCCACTGGGCTCACCTGTTTTATGATGTCAAAATAGTTATAATGTGCTCTAATCATCGACTATATAAAGGACAGTTTCGCTTTAATTTGACCACAAAATCTTGTTATCAAGTTTTGAGGTGTACCTGACAAGAAGATGTGTCGTAATATAGACCGAAGAACCGACAACCAATGGGGATTAAAGGTTCCTGAGGAAACTCGTACCGCTAAGCGAAGTGTAAGTCGGCCCCTTACTAGATGGGGTGATAACCTGGTAAGATGTACAGGAAGTCGATAGATGCAGGACCGTGCTTTGTGGCGTTCCTTGGGGAAAGCCTATGTTCAGCAGTGGTTTTGTGAAGAGTATATATAATGATGGTGATGATGTTGATAACCACATAAGTTGGCACTTGGCATATTCATCAAAAAGAAATCATTGAAATATAATAATTTGAAATTTCGATTGGAAGACAAAGTATAAAACTGTATAAAACTTTATGGAATTGTTTAGAGAATTTACTAGGAAATCCACTTAACCTTACGCTGTTACTAAATAAGCTCGAGGTTTCAGTAATAATTATTCTCAAATTGAGGAAATGAAGAAAACAGGGCACGCTCTTTAGAAGATTAAACGGAATGAAACGGCTACACAGTTGCACCATCGACCTGTAATGTTTGTAAATAGTTTCTGCGGTGAAACACTTTAACAATATTTTTCAATTCCTTGTTTTCTAGAATTGTTTGTTTATTATTAATTACAGATATATTATTAACTAGCTGTCCCCCGCGACTTCACCCGCGTGGAATTTTCTACGATTTCATGTTTTTTTTTTGCGCGGAACTCTAATTCTTTTTCTAAAATAAAAGTATCCTAAGTTACTCCTTATAACATCAGCTATCTGCCAGTGAAAGTCCCGTCAAAAAAGGTCCAGCCGTTGTGGAGATTAGCCGGAACAAACGGACAGACAGACAGACAAAAATTTAAAAAAATGTTTTTTGAAGTTATACTTATTTTGGGGCGTTTGGAAAAAATTATGAGAGTGAATTTTTACGATGCGCGCGCACACCGACACCTAAAAACGACACATGAAGTTGTTACGATACGCGTGCACACTGACACCTAAAAGCGACAAATTCAGTCGGTAATTGTCTCTTAAGTTTTTTTGTTTTGTTACGCTAAAGAAGCATAATCTTCCTAAGTGCATAAGTACATACACACACAGATTTTTTTTGTTATCAGTACCGTATATATTTTCATATGCATTTAGTAAAAAGCTGTTATTTTAACATTAAAAACAGACACTTCAATTTTATTTATTTGTATAGATTACAGAATGTTCTTTTCTTGAAACTAAAAAATACCTTTTAAATGTAGTTAAATAATAGTTATATTATATAACATAATCTCTGCTTTGCAACAGCGCAATTCAGGGTTTCATTGTGGCCCTGTTGGTCTCAGTTTTGTTTTAAATCACGGGGACCAGTTTTATGGTTTACAAATAATTGCTCCAAGTCTGAGTATTTGTCCGTGTACATTTTAAGTCTATGACGCACCCATGATAAGAGAAATATTAGGGGATAGAGCGGGACAGGATGGGGTGGGGCAGTTAAATTTGGATCACCTAACTATAAGGTACTAGGTCCCAGGTTGGTATATTAAGGAATATTTTATTTGTTTTTCATGAAATATTTATGAAAAAAGCATAATTTAAATCGGTTAAGCCCTTTCAAAGAAATAGGTGAACGTACAAAAAAACATACACATCGAATATAACCTTCTCGTTTTTTTAAAACTTGGTTAAGAAATAAATTAAATATAAGTAACACGACAAATCAGGAATACTTTAAAGTTATTTTGCGTGCCGCAACAGTATTATTATCTTACATCGACCTTTTCACTCATCGTTATTGAAAGCAAACCTTAGGCGTAATTCTTTTAATAGATATCAATCAATCAAGCTCGACTTATCCTCGTTCTTGTTGGTAAGGTAGAAAGAACATTACGATTTAAGATTTATTTATTTATATATTTGTTTTACGAGATATTAGTTAGATTAATTATTCGATTTTTATTTAGATTAATTATTCCTCCTATTCAAAATTAGTATATTTTCTTTAAAATGTCCAATAAAATTCCAAGAAGTAGGCTAAGTACAGATACTTACGATACAAGAAAAATTCCAAGATTGCTAGCGACTGCGGGAACATTGCACAAGTGAATAAGTCTGTAATAAGTAATGACGCAATCGGAAATGTCTGTCGCTTCTGGGTTTCTTTTGTAAAGTTGAATTTTTAACAATTCTAAGATTACATTCAAATATTTGAACGAAATTTTATGTTTTAAGTATTTATTCTTTTTAAACTCTTGCACCATGCATTAAACATCACAAACACGTAAGACTCACAATAATTAACCGGCTTGTTCTGGAGGCTGGACGTCGTTAAGTCTGCGTGCAAGACGATTCGTAATGACTCTCGAAAACAGCACATAGACGCGGCTCAGAAGGGAAATCGGTCTGTAGTTCTTCAAGAGAGCATTGTCGCCTTTCTTGACGAAAAAGTCCAACGCATTTCTGCTCCACGCCTGCGGAGTAGTCCCACCATGAAAGATGGAATTAAAGAGCTTCTGAAGGACTTCAAGTACCGGTTTTTACCCGCTTTTAGAAGCTCCGCTGTCATTCCATCCTTGCCTGGGGCCTTGCCGTTTTTCGGTTTTCGAAAAATGCTTTTTCGTCTTTATAAGACCCATAAAAAACCTGCGTGCATCTATACTTCTTAAAGTACTTCCAGTTACTTAGTAACTAATTATATATTATATTTATACGTAATAAATTATAATAGAATAATATAATGCCGTGAGGTATTGGAGCACTAAGCTCGAAGTTGTTGACGAGTATATTTACCTGGGACAAATAGTCCGACTAGGTAAGTCCAACTTCGACCGAGAGGTCAATCGACGGATTCAACTCGGCTCGGCAGTGTTAGGGAAATTACGACACATCTTCTCGTCAGGTATACCTCAATACTTGAAAACGAGATTGTACAACCAGTGCGTGTTGCCAGGGATGATTTATGAATCTGAGACGTAGTCCTTCACTGCTGGCCGTATGGGGACGCTCAAGGTCACTCAGCGAGCTATGAAGAGGGCTATGCTCGGGGTTTCTTCGCGTGATAAACTTAGAAATGAGGGTATCCGCAGTATAACCAGAGTGACCGACATAGCCCAACAGATTAGTAAGCTGAAGTGGCAATGGGCCGGCCATATAGCTCGAAGAACCGACAACCGATGGGGAAAAAAGATTCTCGAGTGGCAGCCTCGTACCGGTAGGCGAAGTGTAGGGCGACTCCCCACTAGATGGAGTGACGACCTGGTAAGACATGCAGGAAGTCGATGGATGCAGGTAGCTAAGTACGGTGCTTTGTGGCATTCTTTGGGGGAGGCCTATGTTCAGCAGTGGACTTGTGAAGGGCTGTAATGATGATGATGAAATAATAATAACTACATGTCAGAAAGTTAAGAATTAATAATTTAAAAAATTGCAAATTGAAACATATTTTGTTATGTTCGTCAAATTCACTCCTAGTTAACTTAGAAATAAGAGTGGTTTAAAGCCAAGCAATCCATAATTTTATATATATATATATATTATTTTTTATAGGAGAGGGGGCAAACGAGCATGCGGCTCACCTGATGGTAAGTGACTACCGCCGCCCATGAACAACTGCAACACCAGGGGAATTGCAGATGCGTTGCCGGCCTTTTAAAAAGGAGTAGGCTCTTTTCTTGAAGGTCCCGTCGTATCGGTCCGAAAAATCGCTGGTGGTAAACTATTCCATTGCGAAGTTGTGCGAGGAAGAAAACATCTTCTAAATCGCACAGTGGTGGACCGCCAATCATCCAGATGGTGTGGATGGTATCGGGAGTTCTGCCGCGATGTGCGTTCGTGAAATTTGGCGGCTGGGATTAATCCGAACAATTCTCAGAGCACTCCCGTGGTAAATGCGAAAGAAAATGCAAAGAGATGCAACATCTCTTCGCAGCGCCATGAATCGAGCCGATCGAAAACTCGGTCGTCGACGATTCGAGCCGCTCTGCGCTGGATGCGGTCAATGGAAGGAGCTGGCACTGGGAGCCCCAGTCAGAGATGGGAACAGTATTCCGTTAGGCCCAACCTGCGCCTTGTAAAGTTGCAGGCGTTGTGCCGGCATGAAATACTGTCCTGCTCTGCTGAGCACGCCAAGCTTTTAGAGGCCAATTTGGCCTTCTTCCAAGTGACCGCGAAACTGCGCCACTCGATATGTCGACGCCGAGGATTCCGATACTGGCTGCGGCAACAAGGAGTGCCTTGAAACTGGGGAGATTTATTTATTTATTTATTTATTTATTTATTTATTAGGAAGCCAACATGATGTTGTACAATGAAAAAATGTTTACAAATTTTATATATTAATCTAGAGTTTAGTACATATCATACTTATAGGCTAACTTAACATGTTAAAGTAAAATAATAAGTAACGCACATTGTTATTGAAAAAAAAAGAAAAGGATAACAAAATAACCTATTGTAATGCATCAAACAAGAAATAAAAACTAGTCAAGATTACAGGAACGTAAAATGATTTTAAAAACTATTTAAAATCTATTTATTTCTTAATTACAATTAAAATTATAACTACTTAATTAATACGTCTTGACAGAAGTCGATGTCAGAACAAGTGTCCGCTCCCATAGCTCTGCCTGATATCTCATGCAACCAAAAG
The DNA here is from genome assembly GCA_029286625.1 of Parnassius orleans. Taxonomy (NCBI): domain Eukaryota; kingdom Metazoa; phylum Arthropoda; class Insecta; order Lepidoptera; family Papilionidae; genus Parnassius; species Parnassius orleans. The sequence goes on along the minus strand of JAGSMP010000764.1, from coordinate 81,493 downwards.
CGCTGACTCTACAGTTACTGGATACTGTCTAATGCTTATGCAGCCTCTCCGAACCGTAACAACCTATGGTCTTGTGGTTGCATAACTCCTCCCTCTCCAAGAGCGGAATTATCGGCTGCAGTGTTTTCAGCTGTTGTCCGATGATTCCGCCATCTATTTCTAAATTACTTTTACATTTTCTTAAAACACTAAGGAAAATAACAATAGGTAAAATGACATACAGTAATAAAGTAGCTAAGCTAACACCTCTGACCCTTATCACTATTATCACTTTGATCACTATATTCACTGCCACTGAATTTAAGATTTTGGTTCAACACGTATGCTAGATGTTTCAGGTCGTCTAAGGCTGTTTCAGGTTAACTGCTCCAGTATCCGTCAGGTTCAGGTGATCCAGTCTTGGTAAGTTTAATACTGGGGTCACTCTATAGCCCAGTTCCTTAGCAAAGTATAGGCGGTGCAACAATTTATAATTATCTATGAAGGTCTCACAATCCTCACTAATTTTTATGATGTATGTGCCCAAAAGTGATTCTTTAGTTATGTCATCCTGGCATTTATTTGTTAATATTATTCTATGGTTGGCGTATATAATCCAATTTACAGGGCCGATAGACTGGATTTTGACATCCTCAAGATCAACGAGCCGAGGTTCGCATAGTGTGAGATTGTTTTGGAATTTCATCAGTTGTTCAGCACATGTGTTTCTAGGATAGGATACCATGTTGGAGCTCATACACAGGAATTCATCCGCCGCTATCTCGGTGCACGGCCGAGAGACGGTAAGTATTGTGAACCTTTCACCAAAATGTAAGGATACAGGAATTATTACAGACCTTCTGTTTCTAACTGCATCGAATACAGGTACTGGGTATAATTTGTAATAATTGTAATTAAAACTATCAGTAAGTGGAAATTCCTTCTAGTAAGTAATCTTGTTTGCTTTGGTGTATGCTTTTATAACAATAGTTTTTCAATTTTCACTAAATTCTCTACATGTACAGGGTACAGTAGGTTATCGTATTTGGCAATATCATTAAGTATCACTAACAGTTCAGATGAATTAATAATTGATTGGTGTAATACTGAAACTTTACTGAAAGCTAAAGCAGTTTCTATTTCACTAAGTTTAAGGTAAATACTACGAAAGTTACTAATAAACATATTATACATGCCTAAAATATACGTGTTATAAATTGAATTATTTTCTTTGGTAGCAATGTATTTTACTATTCGTTCAATTCTTTTAGCGTTCATCTAATATTAGTTCATTTTCATGTAAAGTTTCTGTACTATTTGCCAAGCTATTCAGCATTTTAGAAACAACGGTGATTTTACTATCAATACTTAATTGGTTGTTCTTTAACTTAGATATAACGGAATCGTATCTAAGAGCATCTTCGTGATCTAAATTGCCGGTGATTGCTTTAATGGCTGATCCTAGGGGTCTATGAGACCTCTTTAAATCTATTGGATGGTACAAGTTGCTTAAATTTTTCAATAGTTAAATCATAAGAATAGTCAGCTTGGGTCTTCATGGCTTGGAATTCATAAGCATATGGTTTATTAATATCAACTAATCTACTAAAATCTTTAAACTTAATAATATTTAAATCTAAATTTTCTTAATTCCTAATAAGTTCACTTCTTTAACTATAAGCCACCTGCTTGTTTGCCTAAAGGCTTGGCCTTCTTTTACAGGGAGCAGGCCCGGGTTGCTGTCAATTTTTTGAAGTTGAAGACTGCGGGTCCAAAGTATGTGAGCCATAGTCAGGATGACCACGCACCACCTGTGGAGGTCGTTTGAAATTTTTAATAGGGACCTTTGTATCTCGTTCACCTATTTTAACGGGAACGATATTACGTTCTTCAGGACCTTGAATAACAGCTTTCCTGTACCTAGGTTTGTCCTTACTCTTCCTAATATTGATGTCCTTTACGTACGCTATTTGCCCTTTGTTGAGTACTACCTTTGTTTCTCCTCCTTTCCGTTCCCTAGCCTTTTCCTTTTGTTCAATCATTCGATCGGAAATGTACTTATATAAATATTTAGTGCGTTTTTGGTGGTCTTTTAACAGCTGTTGGGTATAGGCCCTATCGAAATCGTTATCAAAAACCTTTCCAGAATCAGTGTGCCCAAGCAGACTTCAAACGGAGTTAAACCAGTAGTTGAATGTATTGTGTGGTTATAAGCCATTATAGCGTAAGTCATAATAGAAGCTGCATCTGTAAATTTCTGCTCATACTTAGCAATACGATATATTTCAATTATTGTCGAATGAAAACGTTCTATAATACCTGTGGAATTAGGATTATTGGGTGTTGTGATGTGAAGGTCTATTTTATACATATTTGTAAGTTCTCGCATTAGCTCATTGTTAAACTCTTTTCCAGGATCATAAAGTTATCTTTTAGGTACGCCATAGAATGAAAAGTACTTTATAAGGGCTCGAACTACCTCAGGTGTGGATCTATTTGAGATTTCAAATGCTTGACCTAATTTACTAAAAGCATCGATTAAGGTAAGAAAATATTTGTTTTCTATAGAAAAAAGATCTATGAAAACTTCCTGAAAAGGAGAATGCTGGGTCTGTGTTAGTTGCAAAACCGGTTTAATTGGTTTTCTGTCATATTTTGAAATTTTGCAGGTATGGCAATTATTAATTACAGCCGAAACCGTTTCCTGCATATTATCCCAAAAGTAGTTCCTACGTTATGCTTGGTTTCCTTTATACCACGGTGACATGTTTTACCCTCGTGATGTTTAATTTATTTCCTCTGTTCGGCCTCGTCTTCTACATATACGACACGCTCTGTACACTCGAAGAATTCTACAGTGCCCTTTTAAATAGTTCTATGATAATTTTGGAAAATTGTTTTCTGTGATTCGTCCTCAAAGTAAATGAAATATTTAATCTTTGGTTTTTACTCTTTTAAAATTGTTTAATTAAGTTTTCGTTATTTATAGGTAAGAAAACTTCTAAAATTTTGTGCTTTTATTTGAAATATCTTTGACCTGCATTTCATTCCTAAACCAAGTGAATATAAGTATTTGATTGGGTTTAGTATCTACTTCCCTCAATATAGGTATACCTGTTGATTCTAATTCTAAAGCTGAGTGTACTTTTCTGTGCTAATAGATGGTACAGGATAAGTTTGTTCAGTTAAATCTATTGGATCAGATGCTGAAAGAGTAGCTGATAGGTCAGACACGGTTATTGTATCGGAGTTCTCATTTGGTTTGTTAAGTTTTGCTATGCGGTAAATTTCGTCGGTCAAGCTGTCTACATAGTTTTAAGGTTTTGTCTGTATCGGATACGTTCACTTGCATCGAATCATTGTCATCGTCGGAATCTAATGCGTTTAGTTTGATACGAGATAGGGCGTCAGCGTTAGTGTTCTGCTTTCCATTTTTGTAGATTACCTCAAAATCAAATTCTTGTAAACGTAGTCGCCATCTTGTTAATTTACTATTTGGTTCTTTGAGTGCATAGAGCCAGGCAAGAGGTCGGTGATCAGTATATACGTAAAATTTTTGTCCGTACAGATAAGGTCGGAAATATTTAACTGCCCATATAATGGCTAGGAGTTCACGTTCGATTGTGCTATACTTTGTTTCAGTGTCACTTAGTGTGCGACTGGCATATGCGACTGGTTTTTTGAACCAATTGCCCCTTGTGACAACACGGCGCCTAATGCGACAGATGACGCATCTGTTGTTAGTATGTAGGGTTTAGATGGGTCTGGGTATTGTAAAAGAGGTGCATTAATAAGTAATTCTTTGCATTTCTCAAATGCTTCTATATATGATTTGTCGATAACAATTTTATTTCTTTTCTTCAAGCAGGAAGTTAGGGGTTGAGTTATTTTCGCGAAATCCCTAATGAAACGACGGTAATAACCTATGAGTCCTAAGAAACTTTTTATTTCAGTGGTAGTTTTCGGAAGTGGGTAATTAATTATTGCTTTTACTTTGTCGTCGTTCGGTTTAAGTCCATTTTTGGTAATACTGTGACCTAGGTAGAGGACTTCTTTCCGCAAAAACTCAGATTTATCAAGTTGCACCTTGAGGTTAGTCTGTCGTAGTCTGTCAAAAATCATGCGTAACTTTTCAATATGTTCTTGGAGACTTTGAGATGCCACAATTATGTCATCTAAGTAGACTAAACAGTGGATCCCTTGCAGGCCTCTTAGAATGTTGTCCATTGCGCGTTGGAAGGTTGCCGGCGCTGTCTTTAAGCCGAACGGCATCCTTAAGAACTCGTAATGGCCACCTCGGTACTAAACGCAGTTTTTGTCGGTCACTTTCGTTGACTTCAATTTGATGATAACCGCTTGCAAGATCTAAGGTCGAGTATATACATTTGCCTAATTTATCAAATATGTCGTTTATATTTGGTAGAGGATATTTGTCTCCTATAGTCACTTCGTTAAGTCGCCTATAGTCGATCACCATACAAATTTACGTTCCCCAGACGCGTCGACCTTTTGGTACTAAATGAACTGGGGCACTCAAGGAGAGAAAGATTCTTGAATGACATTGTCTTCAGAGTTTCTCTACTTGCCTCTTTATTCCTGAGCTTGAGCAGGTGGTTGTCTGTGCACTTTAGTATAAATTGGGTCTTCATTAACGGTACGGATAAAATGTTTCACTTGATTGGTGAACGTCAAGGGCAATTTGTCACAGTAAAGATGTCTTTGTATTCCGTACAGAGCGCAAAAATAGCTTTACGCTCTTCCTCATTCATGTGTTCTAGTCTTAATTTACCTAAATTTTGTAATAGGGTTGGTCAATGTCGGTATCAGTTTTATCTACAAGGGAATTAAAGGGTTTTCTCACTGTCATTAAAAGTCTCAGTTTGGAAAGGTCGTGTCACGGTCAGGGTCATTTCCTGTTCGAGTATTTTGGATAACTGTGGAAGCATATCCGTTATTGCACGTCACAATAGCACTTCAGCATTCAACCCTTCACAAAACTGCTTATAATTTAATATGGCTTCCCTGAATGTACATCAGTTGGTAGTTTAACACGTAATTCCGATCTAGGAGGTAAAATAAAAATGTGATTTTCAAAATTATATGTATAAGGGATACTTGTAAGTTTTGTCAGTATATGACGCTTTAAATCGATGACAGCCTCTAATTGTTTTAATAAGTCATTACCTATGAGACCATCATAACGCGAATCTACATTATATATATAGACTTATGATATTCGGGGCTTAAATGTGGGTGGTAACGGAATAACTATGACCTGATTATGGCTACTTGTAGCATGTGTACTAATGACCTCGAAGGTTCATTAAAATGTCGTTTTAAAATATTGGTATGCTTTGCGTGGGCTTATAAATGAACGTGTGCTACCGGTGTCCAGCATAAATTTGGAATCTAACTCAGGGATATATATATAAGGTAATTTTAAATTAGAGTCACAATTTAGTTCTATGGTTTCAGGGGTTTGGCTAGAGCGTTTATGCGAAAATTTTCAATATTTTCTGTCGTCTTAATGTCATTTGTGTTTGCCGCGTTGGTCTCCGTTTCACAGGTTACAGTTTCTTCAGATTGATATTCGGGGTAATAGTAAAGCGTCATTAGGATATTGATCGAAATAATCTGGGTTTTCGTAGTAATATATGTCGTCGCTATAGTCATTCTCATTTAATTCTAATTCGTTTAACCTAAAACCTTGCTGCGGTCGTGCTACAGGTGCTGTGCATCGACATCTGTATTAATTCGCGGTTGGTTATGCTGAGGACATTATTATTATTGTTGTATCGCTGTTGCATACCGAACTGTTGAGGACGCATCGAAGGTAAGGGCTGAAGGCCTACAGGTCTATAGCCAAATTGAGGTGGACGATATCCGAATTTCATTTGGTTATTATTAGGTTGTGGTGGTCGATAATAATTTCGAAATTGTTAAATTGTCGCTGCTGACCTTGAGTGGGAAGCGGCATCTGCACCTCTTATTCGGTGGGATGCCAAAATTATATCTAGGTGGTTGGTTCATTGGCATAGGCTTAAAACTAGAAAATGGAGGTTGAGTATTATTATTACCGAATTTAAATAATGGGGATGCGTTATGCGATTGTGAATGAGATGCGAGATTAGATCCAGACATTTTGTTTCTCATTTGGTACTGACTATGGAGTTAACTTCTTCTAATACAGTGGAGCGCATCCTCTAATGAATTTGGGGCCTTTAGACACTACTCGAACTAAATGTTCCGGTAAATTGTACAGGAAAACGTTTAATGATGTATTTTCATAAATGGCCTTTTTACTACAGCGCATATTTGAGTCAGACAACCGATTAACTTTGCCTATTAAAATTGATCTCAAAGATTGAATTCGACAGCAAAATCTAAATAACTTTCTCCGGGTTTAATTCTTAAAGTCTCAAGTTCGATATTTAAACACTCCTCACTACGCGAGTCTCAAAATGCTGAATTAATAATTGCTTAAACTCATCCCACGTTTCGATATCATCGCGCTCCCCGACTAATGCAGCTGCATTGCCGATAAGGTTAACTATTGTATTCATCACGTACAAATTCTGTTCCGTCGTGCCAGTAAATTTAGCTATAACATATTCACACATTCTTAAAAATAGATTTAAATGACGTTTATCTCCATCAAACGTAGGATGATTTTAATCATTTCACCGGGAATAAGTCTGATATTCTCCATAATTATGTATTAATTTACACACACAAACAATAAAAATAAAATGAAATGTAAAAACCTAAATATCACACGAAATTATTAAAATAAAATGTATATGCTTAATAAAACTATTTCTTTGTAAAACTATAATTTGTTTATAATCTGCAAATTATAAAAATAGGTAAAACTTAAATTGTTTATTACATACAATTATTTATTTAATTTTTAAACTATTTAACCAGAATACGTTAAAATGAGAGAAGTTCGATCTCAAGATAACAGAACGTCGGTGAGTGGAAAGGATGGTGAAAAGTTCTACTCACCAGCCGCCAGCTGCTCTCATGGTTCAGGATCACTCCGCTTCCTTGACAAATTTCTTTGGTTCGAGGATCGTCTCGGTTTTTCGCGCCGCGGACCTCCGATTACGACAGAGTTTTATATCGAATTCGCGAAGGACGCAACGCTACCGAAGTGTGACGATCCTACCGGCTGCGCCAGTCAAGATTACGGGAACGTAAAATGATTTTTAAAACTATTTAAAATCTATTTATTTCTTAATTACAATTAAAATTATAACTACTTAATTAATACGTCTTGACGAAGTCGATGTCAGAACAAGTGTCCGCTCCCCATGAGCTCTGCCTGATATCTCATGCAACCAAAAGCGCTGACTCTACAGTTACTGGATACTGTCTAATGCTATGCAGCCCCTCTAAATCGAACTGTAACAACCCTATGGTCTTGTGGTTGCATAACTAACTTTTCTTCTACAAAACAAAAACAAAAACTCATGAGGTTATCTTAATTTTGTTATAAAATGTTTTTAATTTTATTTTTAAAAGTGCTATAAGAATCATTGAATATGTCAAGATCGACTACTTTAGAAATTACATTATAAGTTTTAAGGTTCTATTAATTGGAGCTGATAGTCCAACATTTGTTCTACAATACCTAGTTTTGAATAAACTATAATTTTTATTCTAGAATTAGGTCTAGGAATAACATATGATATTTTACCTAAAAGATTATTCGAGCTAATTTTATTGTTGACGATTTTGTAACAAACACAAGTCCATAAGCACCCTTCGATCATTTAATGAAATCATATTGCAATTATCTAGTCTTTCAATATAAGTTAATTGCCCGTGTAATTTGTTATTATTGAAATAAAGGTACTTAATGAATTTCTTTTGCACTCGTTCTAACCTGTTTATATGTGTTTGATAATGTGGATTCCAGACAGAAGAACAATATTCAAGATTACTAAGAATAAATGAGTTAAAAAGAATTACTTTGGATTTTTTATTTTTAAAAGTTTTAGTTACCCGTTTAATTAAGCCTAAAAATTTCAATGATTTTTTTATAACTTGATCCATATGCGCAGTGAAACTTAATTTACAATCGATTAAAATACCTAGATCACGAATAACATTTGTCTTTTGTATGACAAAATCATTAATATTATATTCATTAATAATTGGATGGATTTTTTTTATTAAAATATTTGGTAACATTTTCACGATTATATTACATTATTAAGCTTGCACCAGGAGACCAGCCTATCAATATCATTTTGTAGTAAGTTTCCATCATGAACGGTTTTATTTCTTTATACAATTTTAGATCATCTGCAAAGAGAAGTACATCACTGTTCTGGAAACAATTTACTACATCATTTATAAAATATTGAACAGAGTTGGCCCCAGTGTGAGCCCCTGGCACCTGAATATGCTATAAATGCCTCAGATTGAAATCCATTTATTACAACAATAGCTTTAGCTGATTGTGTAAGAAAACACCCATTTTAAAAGGAGTGGAATCCATAACATTCAAGCTTTTTATTAGTATGGAATGATTCACGACGTCAAACGCTTTTGAGAAGTCTGTATAAATTGCATCAACTTGAAGGTTATTGTCTACAGACATACATAAATCATCAATATATTCACAAAGATTTGACGCTGTGGACCTTCCTCTCAAAAATCCATGCTGCCTATCAGTTAGTATAGATTTCATATGCCAATTCATAATTGGACAGATAATAGCCTCAAACACCTTTGGGAATACGGATAATATTGATATGGGCCTGTTTTTGTTATATCGGTCCTATCTCCGCTTTTAAAACAGGCACAACTACGATACGACAAACGACAAAGGGGTTCTTAGCGGTAAACGCGCAAACTTGTGTCTTCTGAGGATTAAACTGGACTAGATTTAGTCACCCCAATCCGAGACTTTGTTCAGCAAAGACTCGACTTCAGACAAGTTTGTTCCGTACCGGCGACGTTTTCCCGAGAAATATTCGCACGGCCGGCGTATAGAGCATCACCAGTGCTATCATCCGCATAGCAATGAATGCTACCGGTTTGCAACATATCATTGATATGCAGAAGAAACAGCGTTGGTGATAGCATTGCCTTGTGGAACACCAGCGTTAATCGAGTTTAGTCGGGCACCGTCTACAACGACCTTGATGCTCCGATCTGCAAGAAAGCTGGTGATCCAATTGCTTTCTCGAAGCCCATAGGAAGGAGCTTCGAAAGAAGCGTTGTGCCAAACCCGATCGAAAGCTCCTTCGCATTCAAACTAACGGCCAATGCCTCCCCTTGACTCTACTGCCTCCGCCCATCTATGAGTCAGGTAGACCAGAAGATCACCAGCTGACCGACCCGACGAAAACCGTATTGGCGGTCACTAATCAGCTGGTGATCCTCAAGGTACCGCATGAGCTGGCAGTTTATAATGGACTCCATTATTTTGAAGAACAAGGGGGTGATGGCGATAGGCCTGTAGTTGGACGGGACTGAGCGGTCGCCTTTTTTAGGGATCGGTTGGACAAAAGTTGTCTTCCATGATTTCGGGACTACGCCTGGGGTAGGGTACCGGAAAAGACGCGTTAGAACCGGTGCCAACTCCGAGTACACGTCCTCAGCACAATTGGGGATTCCGTCAGGCCCACTCGACTTGTGAACGTCCAGGGAGAGGAGTGCTTTGCGAACCGAGCGCTGTGAGAACCGCACATCCGGCATGGAGCACTCACACCGCGGGATGGTCGGCGGTGTGTTCCCCGTCATCAAGAGTCAGTTGGACGCAAAAGTGAGCCTAAAAGGTCGGCTTTTTCTTTTGCGGCGTGGGCCAGTGAGTCGTCCTCCTGTGCAGAGATGGTAGTGATGGCTTACAGAAATTCCTTGGACAGCCTTGGCGAGAGACCAGAATGCACGGGTTCCCGAAGGAAGGCGAACTAGTTTCTCGCCAATTCTGCCTATGTGCTCAGACTTTGCCTTGGCAATAACACTTTGAAGGACCTGGAGGCGAAGTTATACTTCTTTTTAAGCATGCTGGTGTTTACATCCCGAGCCGCCGAAGCCTCAGCCCAGGCCTGATAGCACTCCTGCTTACTGCGTAATGCAGTCTTACAGGAGCGACCAAACCAAGGCTGCGACCTGCCTCCGATGGGTACCACAGATGATGGAATAAATAGTTCCATTCCCTGTAGCACCACGTCAGTGACAGAGTCAGCAACAGCGCTGGGATCATCCGGCGAGAAACAAACCCGCCCCCATGGGTAGGATGCAAAGAAAGACCGCATTCTGTCCCAATCCGCCGACCTGTAATACCAAACACGGCGGCAACCTGCAAAACGCAACCGCGAGGGGAGCGTGAGTGGCACCACACTCCGGATCAGACAAAGGTCCGAAGAGCCGAGAGGGGCATCGACGGAAACCTGATATCCGTCCGGATGAGAGGTCAGCAGAAGGTCCAACAGGGAAGGTGTATGATCCTTCACATCTGGAATCTACGTAGGCGAAGTAACCAGTTGTGTCAGACCATATGCCAAGGTAAACATATCTCCCCGCATGATCGGTTAAACGTGAACCGAGCCATTCGGCGTGGTGGGCGTTAAATCGCCAAGGATCACGATCTCTGCGGATAGGACCTGTTGTAGCAAGGAATCTGTTGCCATTTGGACGTGGTCGATGAGTCGGTCTGTTTCGGCATTACCGCTATGGGACCTATAGAGGCACCCGTAGACGCGCGGATGGTCGTCGCTATCTACGCGTAGCCAAAGGATGGACAGGTCCGAACCTTCAAGACTGCCGAGGCGTCGAGAACAGATGTCCTCTCTGACGTATACGCAAACTCCAGCCCGAGGCACAAAGGAGTGTTCCAATTTGTACCCCGGGTAGGAGAGATACGAAGTATCAGCCGGAGAGGACACCTGCGTCTCGGTCAGAAAGAGCAAGGCCGGCTTCGCCGTCTCGAGATGGTAGTGGACGGCGTTTAGGTTCGAGTGAAGTCCCCTGATGTTGCAGAAATCCACGGATAGCGTGGCAGGGGTCGCCTTGGTCTTGTTGCTCAGTTTGCCCCGAGCAGTTATTGTTTTGAGCGGAATTTTGCCCCAGAATACGCGGGGCAGCCTGAGCACCCACGCTCAGGAGTGAGTAGCATGGTCGTGGATGCTCAGCGAGGGATTCTCCAGGGGTGCTGGTACCCTCCTGGGGTAGTCTAAGATTTAATTTCGCTACCATGTTGATGGGGGGGGGGGGGAATTGGGCCTCCGGTCACCTGCACTCACCAGACGAAACGCAAAAGCAGAGTCTTCGATTAAGAATCAAAATGTAGGTACGGCGTCACTACCGAGCAACTAAAATAGAATGCCTCTGTACCAGTCAGAGCCTCCGGTTCTCCACAACAGCATACGAAATACAGCAGCATTTAGCTGCTGTTATGTGAGGAGCATGACCTCTCCCAGTCGAGCCGACCCATTATTGCTCCAGCCATGATATATGTAGCTGCAGCGTGGCTCTATCACGTATAAAAGAAACAATAATAATAATAAGTAATACGTGGAAAATGTGGTTTGTAAAATAATGTTGTGAACAGGAATAAGAAAGGAATACCTCGGTTGTTTGAACACACACATAAGAATATAATGACAAAACAAAATTAAGCTGCAGAAGTGATTGGTAAAGTCGGCAAGAGAAATCCTAGATGTAAGTTTATCGAGAAAATTGGCGATATATTGAAGATGGTGCAAATTGAGATTTCTATTAAAAAAATCTACCTTTAAATGAGCATGTCATGTGTAGATAGTATATGTATGCAAAAGGATCGAGAGAGGTCTGTCAGGATACTAAATGAAATTCCGTAGTTTCTGGTTACCCCTTTTAGTGACAAGCGCAAGAGTTTATGTATGTATGTTTGTATTTCTACGAAGGTTTTACAATGTGAAATTAGGAATTACTATTAACTAAATAACAGAGAAGCCACAGATAAAATTGGCTACATCTTAAAGCTGGTTTCATTAAACACACTACAAGTGTCTAAGGAAGATAAGTCAGTTTATACAATTCATCACTTATTAAATAACAAAAACATAACTGATACACAACAGTAGGCACGCTTTTGTTTAACGACAAAAACAGGTAAGAGAATAATAATGCGTGAAAGGAACCCTATCAATTTGTGGTTTTCACCATCATCCCAATATTTAGACTATAATAGAGCCAGAATAACTATATTCGTACGTCGACTCCATTGAATTTTGTACAACAAAGCACGATCCCAAACCACATGCAACTATCTCGTCAATTTCTTTAGTCTAGAGGCTTTAAGAGGATAATATAAAGAAAAGTTATTAAAAGATCTATTGCTGTCGCGTTGTGCCCGAACGACCAAGCTAAATAACTGAGAGGGACAACTGCAGCTCGGACTGATTATGCACCAATTGTGCTGAGGACGTGCGGTCTAGAGTTGGCACCGGTTCTAACGCATCTTTTCCGGTACTCCTACTCCCTAGGCATTGTCCCGAATTCACGGAAGGCAGCTTTCGTGCACCCGATCCTTAAAAAAGGTAACCGCTCTGATCCTACCAACTACAGGCCTATCGCCATCACCTCCTTGTTCTCGAAAATAATGGAGTCCATTATTAACTGCCAACTCATGCGGTACCTTGAAGAGCATCAGCTGATTAGTGACCGCCAGTATGGTTTCCGTCGGGGTCGCTCAGCTGGTGATCTTTTTGTGTACCTAACACATAGATGGGCGCAGGCAATCGAGTCCAAGGGGGAGGCATTGGCCGTTAGTTTGGACATAGCGAAGGCCTTCGATCGGGTCTGCCACAAACCGCTTCTTTCGAAGCTTCCTTCCTATGGGCTTCCCGAGAAATTGTGCAATTGGATCACCAGTTTTCCGGCTGATCGGAGCATCAAGGTCGCAGTAGACGGTGCATGCTCCGATTACAAGCCTATTAACGCTGGTGTTCCACAAGGATGCGTGCTATCATCAACGCTGTTTCTTCTGCATATCAATGATATGTTGCAAACCGGTAACATTCATTGTTATGCGGATGACAACACTGGTGATGCTCTATACACCGGTCGTGCCAATATTTTTCGGGAAAACTTCGCCGAGTACCGGAACAAACTTGTATCTGAAGTCGAGTCTTTGCTGAACAAAGTCTCGGATTGGGGGTGACTAAATCTAGTCCAGTTTAATCCTCAAAAGACACAAGTTTGCGCGTTTACCGCTAAAAAGAACCCTTTTGTCGTATCTCCTCAGTTTCAAGGCACTCCCCTTGTTGCCTCAGCCAGTATCAAAATCTTCGGCGTCGACATATCGAGTGACGTGCAGTTTCGTGGTCACTTGGAAGAGAAGGCCAAATTGGCCTCTAAAAAGCTTGGTGTGCTCAGCAGAGCGGGACAATATTTCATGCCGGCACACCATCTGCAACTTTACAAGGTGCAGGTTCGGCCTCACATGGAATACTGTTCCCATCGCTGGGCTGGGGCTCTCCAGTGCCAGCTCCTTCCACTTGACCGCATCCAGCGCAGAGCGGATCATCAACGACCGGGTCCTTTCCGATCGGCTCGATTCACTGGCGCTGCGAAGAGATGTTGCATTTTCTTTCGCATTTACCCCGGGGAGTGCTCTGAGGAATTGTTCGGATTAATCCCAGCCGCCAAATTTCACGAACGCACATCGCGGCAAAATTCCCGATACCATCCACACCATCTGGATGCTTGGTGGTCCACCACTGTACGCTTCACTAGGAGTTTCTTCCGCGTACGACCTCTCTTTGGAATAGCTTACCACCGGCGATTTTTCCGGACCGATACGACTTAGAGACCTTCAAGAAAAGAGCCTACTCCTTTCTAAAAAGACGGCAACGCACCTGCAATTCCTCTGGTGTTGCAGTTGTTCATGGGCGGCGGTAGTCACTTACCATCAGGTGAGCCGTATGCTCGTTTGCCCCCCCCCCCTCCTATAAAAAAATCTATGAAAAATTGAAGGAATCTTCGTTAATTCCCGTAATTCACCTGTTCAATTTTCCAAAACTCGATACATTCAAAAATCAGGACCTTTATAAGGAGGATCTTGGCTATGCCTATAAGTTTTCTTTTATTTTATGTTCATTAAATTTGTGCACTGTGCAATTTCAATAATTTTATAACGTTCCCAGTTTTAAAAATAAATATTATGTAAGAAAAAAGAAACATAGAAACATGCCAATGGTACATATAGATTTTATCGTTAAAATATTTGCTCTAGTGTTATTATACAGGGAGAAAACGATACTTTTGTATTCACATCCTCTTTACAACTTTTCTTCCTCATCGATTGTCAGTTATTCTTACTTTATTATAACCCAACGTACATTTTCGTATTAACTTGCGCATCTAATGAGATAAACAAAATAACTAATATTGTACATTGTCGACATCGATACTGTGATGGAATTATGTGAAATGAAATTAATGTAAAATATAGCGATAAAAATAGTACTAGACCTAGTATAGCGAAGCCAACAACGTGACATAAAAATGATTCATAAGGCTGATCGTAAGGATTTATATGTTTGTACTATAAATATAAATAAAATATGTAACATAATTTATAAAATTATACCTCCTAAGTCTGAGTAAAACAGGAGACGGTTTTTTAATTTATCTACTTTGACGGAACTCTAGTCATTTTATTTCATCATCATACTAACATACATATATAAATACATACAAACGGACGTAAAGGTATCCATTTAAAAAGCATTACCCTCCTGTAAGAGCAGTCGGGTCCGTTACAGCCTATCAAAGTCCACTGTTGAACATAGGCCTCCCCCATAGATTACCTCATGAGTAAGATATTTGGCATGCTTACCACGCTTCGCAGGTGGTTTGGCAACCGCAGTTTTTATTATTTTTAGGTTTTTTTAGGGAGTGGCAGTTGCCCATCTCCTGTATCTGTCCCTGTACCCTCTTACAACACCCACGGTATGATGTGGTGTAGTGGATCCTCTTAAGCCGCCATTAGATGGCAAATGGTATTGCTTATTCCACGCAAAAAAGTCAAAAAGTTAACTATTAATATAAAGTACCGTCTTCAAAGAACTAAAAAGAATAAAGTAATATCCTTATATTAACTTTGAGATTATTTAATTATTTTTGTCTTCTTTTTTATAAAAATCTTTACCCACACCAGAATTTTCTCCTGTATCGTGGAGGCAGTTTACATACATTAACTGCACAAGGACAAACAACCAGACCCGGAACAATAACTTGTAGGTACTTGTTCCGTGCGGGATTCGTGCCGCGGCCCTCAGCACCGTTACTAATTGCTGAGCCACTGCGCTACTGAGTCGTCAGTTTTTACATAATAATTCCGAATGATCTTTACCAATGTGCAATAAAAAATTTGTATTGTCTAAATTATCTTGCGTGTTCATAGTAGTACGGCGGCAAAGTCATGAGACCATCTTAATTTAAAATCTCAAGAATACGTATTATAGCAAATGATGTTTTGAGAGCTATTCTTACCCAAAAAGATCAAAATAATTGTGGAAAAATGTCTTGAATAAGTCTCGCTAGCAAGTTTATTTACGCACGACTGCCTTCACGGACAATCATAACGAAAATATGTCAATATTTATGTTTAGCTTACCGTAATTTTATTTTATTTTATATCTAAATATCATATTAATGAAAACCTTATTCGTCAATTTAGTTGCTTTTTTATGTAAGATAGTAAAATGAAATACAATTGCGATTGCAATATTTATCCCAAGCACACTATTAAGAGTATTCAGTTGATTATTTTGCTGCCAAAGTTTTCAGATTACGCATCTAGTAGTGGCTGCCTCGTTGGTCTAGTTGTCGTAAACGGTGTTACTGACCATGAGGTCCCGAGTTGACCAATTTTCAAGAGATAACACTGCTGTGCCTTGTTAAATGTAAGTAGAATTGCTTGTAATTACAACGTTTGGATAGCGGATTAGCGATCTCAGTTCCAGATATCTCGCACCAATTACGCCGGTCTCCGTTGCCGGTCTGGATATATACACCTAGCATGGTATGCCTCTTAAAACTGACCTCGGCACTAACCTAACCATGTAGTGGCAGTGTAAAACTGACGGAGGGAAACTGGAACTGGAAATAGGTAGCAGCATCTTCGTGATAACAACTCCAAATAGTTCAGTAGTGGACTTTTATAGGCGACAAGGGATGTTATGTCTACCTAGAGATGATATACCGCCGACTGTGGGAGGCCATAAGATCTTTCTACTCCTTATCACAGCCGCGTCTTACGACAACCACTATAGGGTATAAAAAACGCAAACGCTGCACCATTTAAGTTATTGAAAACTGTCTCCGACGACGGTGTTGTATGATTTAAGAAATATGTTGAATTTCAAGCATATTGTAGTAGAGAACATGTATTTTATTTTAATATTCATTGATAATATAAATTTTTTGGTAATAACATTTATCCGAGAAATTTCAAGACTTCACAGGCAGTTCGGGTGATAAAATAAAACCCCAAGAAATGCTATAACGTGACACTGTCTAATAAACACTATTAAAAAGCGACAGAAGTTTAGATAATAATAATAATTAGGAACATAACACCTCCATGCAAAGTTGTTCACACTGAGAAGGTAAACGAATAAACGAATACGAATATCAAGTTCAAAAGACGACATAACCCTTGTTGTGAATTCCTGATATCACGGAGGCTCGGATCGACTGAGCGTACATGAGATGATATAAAGGAATTGTTATTTGAACGTTACAGAGAGAAAATTGAGAATTCCTAGCAAGAAACCATATTTAATTTCGAATTATATCACATTTCATGTTTACTATCATGGTAATAACACGATGTCTTGAACTCTTTATGCGTTTATTTATTACAAAACATGACTGACGGCAGTATAAGTGTAATGGTAATAAGAAATATATGTACTTTCGTATTACAATGTTTAAGTTATGTAAAAGATAAAGAAACAAAAAGAAAAGCCGCCTATCACAAGTCAACAGCAGAACATAGGTCTCCTGAACGAATGCCACAAAGCACAGTCCTAAGTCACCTGTATCCATCAAATTACTAGGTGATAAACTGCATCTTGTACAAGGTCGTCATTCCATCTAGAGGAGAGCCGCCCCACACTTCGCTTTCGTGTACGAGCCTACCACTTATGAAACTTCCTTCCCCATCGGTTGTCGGTTCTACGAGTTATATAGCCGGCCTATTGGCACTTCAGTTTACTGATCCTTTGTTTAATTGATTAATTATCTCAATAACATAACAACAAATTGCTGTCCGTTAGTCACGCTAAAACTCAAAAACATATTAAATATTAAAACGAAGCATTCTATGGAAGTCTTCAGGGTTACATTTTGATTCTTAATCGAGAATAGATGTAGATTTATATGGAAAACTGCATCCAGATACCATCAGGTGGACTGTTATGTCGTTTGCCATCCTTATTCTATAAAAACAGATAAGTTTTTGTGTTAATTTCAATAAAAATATAAAATTAAAAACTTAGTGTTGTACGTTGATTTACTAGCCGTAAGTGGTTACTGTTGCCTATAGACACATCTATCCTCGATTAAGAATCAAAATATACGTGCGTGGCCAGCCCTGAGGACTAATACTATCGCCATACAAAATACAGTAGCATAAAACTGCTATTTTACGCTGGTATTCTGTGAGAGTCTGATCCTTCCTGGGTCAAACTGACCCATACGTGCTGCAACTCTACCACGTGAAATAACGCAATAATACAAAATGTTTTCAATCTTTTATACTTTACAGGATTTTATAATTGCTTTGCAGGATATTTCCTGGTAAGAATTTACTCGACCAACATTTTAAAAAGACAGAGTAAATTACTTTATTGCTACTAAAATCAGTCCACTTCTAGAACTTGCTATTATTATTAATTTTTAATATACGTTTTTGAAAGTTTAAAATAAATTTTCAAAACACTTGATAAATAACTAGATTTAGTTCGATGCATAATGATTTCTTATATTTACGCGAACACTACACATTTAAATAAAACTAGTTTTACGGATTTTAACTATGACATTGGGACGTCAAATACCTCAGTCCCCCGTGACCATGGGTGCTGTAAAGTACTCGAAACGTCGGGAATATAAAATAAGTTAATATACGCGATAAAATCCGTAAACTAGTTTTATTTAAATAGTTCGATGCAATTTAAATAACAGCACATTATAAATATTTTCAATTTAGGTTATTTTATTACCCCGTGCAATAATTTTTCAGTAATATTTTCTGCACGCATATTCCATTGGAAGAATGGAATAATTTTATTTTATTTTATATCAAATATCATATTAATGAAAACCTTATTCGTCAATTTAGTTGCTTTTTATGTAAGATAGTAAATGAAATACAATTGCGATTGCAATATTTATTCCAAGCACACTATTACGAGTATTGAGTTGATTATTTTGCTGCCAAAGTTTTCTTAGATTACGCATCTAGTAGTGGCTGCCTCGTTGGTCTAGTTGTCGTAAACGCTGTTACTGACCATCAGGTCCTGAGTTGACCAATTTTCAAGAGATAACACTGCTGTGCCTTGTTAAATGGGTAGAATTGCTTGTAATTACAACGTTTGGATAGCGGATTAGCGATCTCAGTTCCAGTTATCTCGCACCAATTACGCCGGTCGCCGTTGCCGGTCTGGATATATACACCTAGCATGGTATGCCTCTTAAAACTGACCTCGGCACTAACCTAACCGTAGTGGCAGTGTAAAACGGACGGAGGGAAAGTGGAACTGGAAATAGGTAGCAGCATCTTCGTGCAACACAAACGCTGCACCATTTAAGTTACTTCGAAAACTGTCTCCGACGACCATATTCCATTCTTCCTTCATAAAAATCTAGCGATGAAAAGGACATTGTAAAAACTCGCCTAAGAACCAACATATATTTGACAATTACCAAAATTTTTATCCTTAATTATGCATGTTATCTAACATTCATTAGATAGTAACGGACACTTCTGAATTGTGAAATAAAAATAAAAAGGACTCTTTAGATTTTGAACTTTGTACCTATTTTTTATACTAATGTGCTGCGTTTATGGGCTCCTGTGATTTGGCCAATCGCACAATACTTTACTCACATACTTTAAAAGTTGTCATAAACTCAAATATATTATAAAACGTTAATATTTTAAAATATACCTCAGATTAATATATTATGCCACAAGGAACTGGGATAGTGAAATCATCTGTTTTCATTTTAAAAACAATACTATTGTACTTCTCATTAAATCAGCATTGTGCCACGCAAAAAAACGTCAATAACGTTGATAGTGCACTGTGCAGTTGGTTTGTTATGCGATAAGTTTTTATAAATTACGACTCGGCTTGAACAACGGATATTGATACCCTTCTTTAGCGACCTACCTGGCTTGAATCACGGACTTTAACTTTTCATTATTCTCGGACTAACAAAACTAAATGAAAGTTGTATTTATTTGGTATGAATAAAATAAATACCTAATCACAAGCTGAGTTTTATTTACCGTATAAGTGCTAGGGTAAGACTGAATACTGAATATACATTAGCATTTACATAGTTATGTTTTATAAAAACAAAACATAGCCTCAAAATCTCATATAACTGCTAATATCTATGTTTTCAGAAGTGTCCATCAGGAGTTATTGTTCTTACATACAATTATGTGTAATTTTGGACTAAAAAGGCATTTTTTCACTGTTGTTCTTAGGCGAACATTGTATGGACGCAGAACAATGTCATTTCAGAACACGTCACGTCAGCTGTCAGTCGTAAATATCAGCAAATATTCCATTGCCTTGGGAACGGATCGCTGAGCAATGCGAAATATGAGACGGGAATATCTTCAGATGTTAAGTAATGTTCTTTAGAAATCAATAAACTACACAAAATATACATTGTCAAATCGACTTGTATATCTTGATACAAAACTAATCCCAACCTAAAATTTCGAAGGAATGTTTTATTTATTTACATCGTCATTGTTGCCTCTCACAAACCTAATTATACAGTGTTATTGATTTAATATTATATAAATCAAATTAGTTAATACTCTAGTTTGTAAAATGTTGATTGTTAACACATTTTATACCGCAAACAAATATTTTTATGGCGAGTAAAGCCAAAATCTTCATTTAATAGTAATTTATTTTACACATAAACATTTTCTTTGACTAAAATACTCAATTCTTTCTTTCTTCAACACCAGGCCGCAAAAGTCCATTACTGAGGACATAAGTCTCTCCCATTGGAAGGATTTACCTTTATCGGCAAGCTTGGCTTAGCTGGGCTTGGCAATACCAGATGTCTCGCACCTTTGTCGCGCCGCCCCTTAGGAGATCTAGATATTTTACGTCTGGCGTAAACGGACTAGTTATAGCGCTTTCTATCTGAAGCCAGCCATACAGATCTTATTTCTATTCCACGAATCGAAATGAGAATAGAATTATACATTGGATGTACGCTTTGATGTACGCGAGAGTAAGCAAGCTTTTCATTTACAAGTAATAAAATAAAAAAAATGTGCACCCGACTTCAATATCAATGTAGTGGAAGTCAAGTATATACGCATTATTAAGGATAACTCAAAAACATCTGGTCAGATCTTGATTAAATTTATATGGGACCACATGAGAAGCACCAGCTTTCAATTGAAAAAAGAATCATCAAAATCGGTTCACCTAGAAAAAGTTCTGAGGTAACAAACATTAAAAAAAATACAGTCTATTTGAGAACATCCTCCTTTTTTTGAAGTTGGTTGAAAACATCTATTGGCAAGCCTTGGCAGTAAAACATACTCGTGTGCAGTGACGGCAAACGACACGACGCTCTCTTATGCCGTCATGCCCCCTCTACGCCACCGCTTTTGACTCCCTTGTGTATGCGCGCTATAAACTTCGTTACGTCTCTGTGTGAGTTGTGTACTGCGTGTTTCTTTCTATTCGACTATAGCACATGAGTAAAGAAATCGTACCGTACAGAGACAAAGCTTCATACAACCGCGCTGTGATAGTTACACTACTGCAAGCTAGAGGCGCGCGTGTGCGTGAGCACTGGTGGCTCGTCACGTATAGAGAGAAACTGCTTTAAACCGGCTCGACCAGAGCTCAAACTCAGGGTTGTCTAAAAAATAATGTGTCAAATTTTATTTTTTATTTCGTATCAAAAGAAATATAAAAAAAGTGTAAATATGGTTTACGTAGATTTAAATCTTATCGAGGTTGCCGCAAGAGATACCGTTGATTTTGTAGATAAAATTAATAATTTGTTTGATTTCTTAAACTCAAGTACACTACGATCTCCTAATAAATTTAAACGAGCTTTTCGATGCGATAATTATCAAATTGAGTTTTTAGAAGAAATGCTAACATTTTTCAGGAACTTAAAATTAATAAGAAGTGATAGGCAGAAAGATGTTACAAATAGCATGAATTTCATTCACGGATTTCAAGTGTCTATAAAATCTTTAATAAAACTTCATGAAAAATTAAAATCAAAAGAAATTAAATTAATTTATATTTACGAGACGTCTCAATCAAGATTGTGTCGAAAATTTCTTTAGAAAAGTTAGACAGGCGGGTGATAACTGCCAGGAATCAACATGTCGTCTAGTTAGTATTGCCTTCAATAAGATGTTTATAAACAATATTTTAGGGAAACCACAAAATAGTCATTGTGAATACGATTTCGATATGTTACTTATGAAACAAGACGATTGTCGTATTTTAATTCACCATCAATGCAACCTGACAATGTTACTGCCTCTATGTCAACAGTAGGAACAAATGATTATTTATTTGAATTACTAGAAAAAAAAAATGGTTTAGTCTATGTTTCGGGATATTTGTATAGAAAATGTTGTCTCGAACACCACAAATGTGAAAAAAATAAAATTGTACGTTAATAGATCTGAACAACCTATAAATATGGGAAAAGATTCTTTTTTTTATTGGGTTTTAAAAGGATTTTAATAAAGATAGTGTTCAATCGGGTTTTTTTAATAATACTTCCTTACAATTTTATCACGTTTGTTGAATTGCTTGAGCAAAAATTTCGCGAATATTTTGACGTCGAAAGAAAATTGTAAATATTGGCAGTGAAATATTAAAACGTGTGCAAGACTTTATATTTGTTATGAAATGCGAGTGCTTTCCAATAGATTATTTAAAGAAAAACTTTACATTAAATTTAGAATTTACCATTTAATTAAAAGCCACAACTAATTGTTGAAGAACAATAATTATAAAAGTAAAACATTTAAAATACGTAGTTTATAATAAAATATTTTATCTTAAGTATCTATTAAAATGCTGATAAACGTTTTGTTTATTTAATTTTATCCTCCTTTTTTTTTTTTTTTTTTTTCGTGGGGAAATCCTCATGGATACCTTCCGCTGCGGGGGCAACGAAAAGGTTATGCCGGACTCCTACCGGCTAAAACCCCACGGTGGTCACCATCAGCGTATACGAGGGGTCCCGGATCTCCGTTCGGAACGCCACCGGGGCCCTCCATCGCTTTGCTACACTAATAGCACGTCCCGGGGCAGTACATACCCCAGCACCTCGCAGTGCTACCACGATGTCTCGAGACCACTTCCGAGTCATCGTCCTCCTCGGGGTTACATAACTAGGCGCTCGAGGCCCCGCCCCGAGTGTCTGCAACCCGGAGGCCCCGTTTCAGGTAGGAATACCGTTTTCAAGAGGAGGGCCGTGACGAACGCCTTGGTGACGTCGTCTCCGCGCGGGATCCGCCCTCTGCCGATCCCGCTCAGAAGCCTCCTTCTGAATCATAACAGATTCACAGAAGGTGGCTACGGCCCTCCACGCCGAATCCCGCTCAGCATCGCCGACACGACTGCTGGCAGGAGAGGTTCTGTCCGATGCGGTTTACCAGGATTGTCCGCTCCCGTTCCCACGCTGGGCATACTGCGAGCGTGTGGAAGCGGAGTCCTGGTCCGTCCACCAGTGGAAGCAGTTCGCCGTCGCCTCGCGTCCGATCTTACACAGATAATCACCGAAGCACCCATGCCCGGTAATTATCTGTGTAAGTCTGTGGGTGAGTCTTCCTGCTCGTCGCCGCACCCAGGCTTCGAAGACCGGCAGGATTGCTCCAATGACGCGCCTGCGTTCATAGCGCTCCTCAAGTCGAGAGCGCCACGATGCCAGAGCGTTTTGTCGCTCCTGCCGTTTAATTGATTCGAGCGCGCTTCTTCTGCTCACTACCACCACTGGCCTGGAGGGCACGGATTCGAAGCACCTCGCGTCCATTTCCGCCAGTATATCTAGTGGTGGAAAGCGAGCCAGGATTGTCGCCGCCTCAAAGGATATAGTGCGGTATCCTCGTACGATCCGTATGGCCATCCTCCGCTGAACACTGTAGATTTTAGTTCTACAGCGTCGGATGGCCAGCCTTTTGCCCATACAGGCGCTCCATACAGAGCTACGGATCGTATAACTCCCGCATAGAGGCGATACTTCCTCCGTCGGTCCCTAGATTGGGCAGCAGTCTATGCATAGCACCCTACCCTTTCGATCCGGGGACTAGGCGCTCGAAATGTTCTTCGAAGCCCCAGCGACTGTCCAGGTGGAGGCCTGGGTACTTCATGTACCTTCCCTCTGACATCAGACCCACCCACGCGGACACACGAGTCGGTGGTTCCCGCCCTGGTAATTGGAACCATAGGGCCTTGGTCTTGTGAGGCGCTATTTCCAATCCCAACTCGTGGATTTTGGCGACGACGACTTCCGCCCGAGTTCGGCGAGCTCCTTGGCCCCTTGAAAGTGATCCCGCTGGCGATCACCATGTGTCGTCAGCAATATCTACGCCAGGCGGAAGATCGATTCGCAGAACCGCATCATAGGCGAGGTTCCACAGTAGCGGCCCCAGCACCGAGCCCCTGTGGAACCCCACGTTTAATCTCCTCCGGATCTTCCTGCCATCTTGCCCCATATACAGAATGAACCTGTCGCGCAAGTAGTCCCCGATAATACCTTGAATAAGGGGCACCTGATGCCAGTGCCCTCCTGATTGCATCCCAGGGTAGGAGTTAAAGGCGTTGACGATATCAAGACTTATCGCCAACGCCACGCCACCCTGGGATACTGCTTTTCCGACAGGAGCGGACGCATAATCGCATCTAAAGTGGAACGCTCCGTCGGAACCCAAACTGGCTATCAGCCAAATCGGGACCGACGCACGACAGATGCCTATTGAGCCGACTGGCAACTATCCTCTCGAATAATTTGCCAATCTCGTCCAACAGGCATATGGGGCGGTACGCAGAGAGATCAGCGGCCCTGCCCTCCTTCTTCAAGAGGACCAGCCTTGCTTCTTTCAGGCTGTGGGGAACGTGGCACAACGCAGACAGCTGGTAAACAGCTGAATGAGCCTGTCCCCAGGGCAGCCAGACTCAGCACTAGGGCCCGGCCTGGTATTCCATCGGGCCCCGGTGCTGTGTTCCGGCTTTAAGCGGCTAACGGCTCGGTCCAGCTCTTCGACGGTCACCCCATCTCATCCTGCCACTCCCATGACGACGGTAGGTGACCTGAGGGACTTGATCGGTCCTCTGGGAAGAGCGTGCTGATCACCCTTCCCAGAAGATCCGGATCGAGAGTCTCCGTCAAGGGGCGACCAAGGCCGGAGCTACAGTACCATCCTGTATGGACGCCCCAGGGATCTTCGTTGAGTCCTCCAGAAGCTCTTCCAGGACCGAGACCTGGCGTTGGTAATGGCGATTTGCAACGCCTTTGTAGCCGCTCGGTATGCCCCGTAGAGTCTGGCTACCTCCTCAGGCGGAGCTCGCCTTCTTCTTCTTCGAGATCTGGTGTACTGGCGCCGACTTCGCAAGCAGAGCGCACGGAGCCGTGCGATTTCTGCCGACCACCAGTACACTGCTCTGCGCTTGGGGCGACTGGTTCTGGGCATTGACAGGTCGCAAATTTGCGCCATCGTACCCCGAAACCAGTTCGCTTCCACTTCAGGATCGGACTGAACCTCTTCGACGTTATCTGGCCAGGACGCGACGATGGCGGCGGCTTCGAGCTTATCTCGGTCGAGCCGCTTGAGACACCAACGCCGCGGTGGGCTGCTCCCTCGGCGACTGGGGTTACTGTCGGGCTGGCGAAGTGCGACATCGAACACGATGTGGCGGTGGTCGGACAGTGTGACCGCCTCCTCCGCCACTCGCCAGCCCGACAGCATTTGCATTGCAGGAGGGGTTGCCCACGTAAGATCTACGATGGACTCCCCCTGCCACCGCACGCATGTGCTTACGGACCCCTGATTCATTAATCGGAGGTCCAGCCCAGCCGCCCATTCCATCACTGTCTCTCCCTTCGGATCGTCTCTGGAGTTGCCCCAAGCCCTGGTGTGGGCGTTAAAATCTCCTAGGACGATCAACGGACGAGGTTGACATTCGCGAACACAGTTCGCCACCTCGTCTAGGTACGCCTCGTAGTCGGCAAGGGACTTATTGGAAGAGACATACTCGTAGCAGCTCACTATGGCCAGGGGGCCCCATTGCACTAACGAAGCCCTGCCTCTTTTCAATAGAGTGCAGGGTGGGCACCTCTCCACCCCCAGTAGATGGCGACGGAGCGATTCGTCACCGAACCAGCGAGGATGGTCGGGGACGGCATAAACTCACTACTACTCGGGCAACCCGCCACTCCGCAATGGTTTGCATAAGCAGATGCTGCGCATTGCGGCAGTGGTTTAGATTGCCCTGGAGGACTTTCAGGGGCGCGAATTTATAATTCAGCCACCTCCATAGCCGAGCTAATACTCGGTGCAGCGACAGAAGTCGTTGTGGCCGTCTTGCTGGTGGGTGCAGGTATCTCACCATTCTTCCTTCCCTTTTTTTTGGGAGGTGGGATGCACTTCTTCCCTAATCTGTGGCCAGCAGAATGTCCGAGATCGGAACACAGGGGACATTTTAGTGCCGACGCAGTGCACTGTTTCGCCCTGTGTCCTTGCTCTCCACAAGCATAACAACGTGCACCTCTGTTTGTTTCACTGGAGCACCTGCTGGCAACGTGCCCCCTTTCTAGGCACCGAAAACAATGCATGGGCCTGGGCTCCAGTAATTCAACTCGAGCAGACCCCCAACCCACGCGCACTCGCCCAACAGCCGCAATCTTGCGGACTGCCGTGACTGGGCACCGCACCCAGCATGTCCCCATGCTAGTGGGACTTCGGCGGATTTCCCCGACTTTTATATCATCCACCGAACAATCTCCTGCCTCGGCCATAGCCGCCGCAACCTCAAAGTGCTGACGGCGTCGTCCTTCGACTGAGGGACCTGGACGACGCCGTCAGCACTTTGGAGGTCGCTTGTTTTAACTGGCCGATTGATTCGCACGTTTAGGTCTGAGAGAACCTCACGCATTTTGGCCGCCAGCTTGTCCGCCTTCGCGCCGCAATCTGGACCCAATTTCTAGCAGGAGTCCTCCGGTTACCGCCCGCTTCTGGCGGACTGTTTCGATGCCAAAATCTGCCAAGTGTATTTTGGCCTTTGCCTCCTCCATTACTTTGGCATAAGTAACAGTGGAGCTTTCCGACACCGTAACTGTTACGGCCGCAGATGTTGGGGCACGCAATACTTTTTTGTTTTTCCGCCTCTCTTTCGGGGTACCGGAAGGTGATGCCATCGTGGCGATCCGCTTTTCAGTGGCCCTTGATTTTTTGGGCTTTTTAGCCACTTCTACCCATGAACTGGCATTGGGCGGTACCGGGTTATTCGATACCGTCGCAGCCACAGGGGGAAGATCGACCGGCGGTGGGTAGGCAGGCTTCTTTTTCCTCTTCGACCTTTGTCTTTTCGTCTTCTGTGGCTGCGACGATGGAGCCGATTGCAAAGGTGGTGATAGCCGTTGTGGTTGTGATAACTCACCTTGACTCGTACCTGCCAATGGAGGTCGGATCACCCTATCGGGAAACATCTTGGCCTCAAATATAGCCAATTTTTCTTCGATTAGGGACCCAATACGCTCCATGAGGTCCCCCTCTCCGTGCTTGGCCTTGTGGTGTGCTAGCACCGTTCGATTGGACGTGGCTGCTGTGTTCGGTGGAAGGGCCTTTTGTGCTTCCTGCTTGCGGAGGAGATAAATCTCCTCCGTTAGTTTTTCCGTTTTAGCCGCAAGGCTGGCCAGCTGTGATCGCAATTCCTCGTTCTCCTTTTCAAGCCTTTTGATGTTTTCGCTTGTCTTGGTCCTTCGCGCAAGTTCTTCGGTCGCCGCCTTTATATTACGCACAGCTAGCCTTATACCCCTCACGAAATTGCCTTTTAGGTTGCGAGAGCGATCTGCTACCTTTTCAACGGCCTGGAGATTTATTTCGATTTGTTGGCCAAGCTCACTGTCACTATGCGTCGACATTTCGCGGGCCAACTCCTCTAGGTCGGGCAGGCTTTTCTTCGCCCTGGTGTTCGTGGGCGTTACGGAGGGGTCGAAAAGATCCTCCTCTGTTTCCATGCCTGTGGCGGCCTCTTCTTCAGAGGCTGTGGCTGACACTGCCGCAAATTTAGCAGCCACAACCGCAGCACTTGGGGGCTTGGCCTTACGCTTTCTTCCCCCTTCCGATGGGGCCGATTTAAGTGATATGGACGAACCATCGGACGCGCCTCCATCGCTCTCAATCGCCTGATTTGCTGGCGAATTGGGGCGCTTAAAGCGCCACGCTTTTCTCGTGTCGGCACCGCTGTACCACCGACACGGCTCCTTCTTATTATTTTGCCCCTTAGATGTTGTGGGACCCGCGGTTGACGCTTGTGCATCCCCGCGATGCAGTGGATTGCCCCCCCCAGATACGATGGGGCTGCCACAGAGCCTATTAAGGCTGCTGGGGGTGGACTCCCCGCTTTTGGCGGGACCACCCTGGGGAATAGATTTTTTGTCACACTGCATATTTTTTGGTTCCTTTTTTTACAGGGTGTGGTCCCTGAACCCCTTCCCCCCAAGGCTTGGGACTGGGCTCCCCCCCAGCCATTCATCCCCTCGGCACCTTAGACCTTAGGATTGGGGTTATTTTTGAAGAGGTTTTCTTCCTCGCTACTCTGAGAGGGCCCCCGTGCCCGGGTTACGGGCTTACAGGTTGTCCGGCATTGGTGCACTTGGCACATCGCCGCACAGAGATCGCCCGGTATCGGTGCGCTTGACACATACCGCGCGGGTCACCCAGCATTGGTGCGCTTGGCATCGCCGCGTGTGTTGCATCCCTGTCCGCTCTAATCAAAGAGCGATACCGGGAACAACGACAAGCCTGTGAAGGCCCATCTCTTAGGGCATTAAGCCCCGGGCGTTTCTAGTCCTAATGGAACCACGGGTACGCCAAACCTCGGGCAGTTTTGGTCCGCGGCGGTTTCCCGCTACCACCCATATCTGGGTGGCGTCCCTATCCGCCACCTGGGGACGCGCCCGATGGGAGGACTGGCAACTCCACACGGGTAATTTTATCCTCCTATGCTAACCCTACCAAAATTGGTAAATATTTTGACAGTTCCTTGGAAGCTTTGCCTCTATGTACTTGACGCGTTCACCGTTTACACATACACACTTTGTGTTTCTTTTTAATATTATTTTATTTAATTTACTCCATATTTCTTTATTGGTTTTCATTAATTATTAATTCTACCATCAACTACGTTTTTTCACGTCTGCTGGCCGTCCCGTGACGGCCAAATTTTTTTCAAATGAACTAAGCTGTACAGAAAACGACCCCAACTCTCTGGTCGTTTTACGCGAAATAATAAAATATATTTTGTTTTTTGCAAAAACCGGCTAAAGCTTGGGCGAATCTTGATCTTTTTCTGTCGAATAAATAAATATGATTTTAACAGGTGATATAGACTAAATCAAACAGGTTGGCTGCTTTTGACACTTTCAAAGAAGATCATGCTTAGTAGGTAGTCGTTTTTAAGATAATTATATTATTTGAAAAAATATTAGTGCGAAAAATTTGTCGTCTAATGCAGAAAATAGAACAAAATCAAGTTCACGATCACGTACTATGTAACTCATTTTGACAAAATTTGGCTTTGGTCGTTTTCGGTATAACCATGGTCAATGTCGACCTCACCAGCACGAGGCTGCTGACCAAGGACGATCGACTTGGCGAATAAACCATCCAAATATTTTTAAACTTAAGTTGTTTATGTAGGTAATGTGCAGCAATAAGATTTTAGTGGCATTTCTATTACTATACCTACGAGACGAAAAGGATGTATAGATTGATGCCATAAAATTTAAAATTTCGTAATATAAACAAATAATCTACTCAAACTGTTATTTTTGTGAAAAATAAAACGACTACAGTGTAGTTATCAAACCACGCTAAAGCACATAATATAATTGCACATAATTGAACAGAATGAGAGAGATGGCAGCGTGCTCTTGGAAGTTTGAAACAAATGAAACAAACATAATGATCGCAGAAACAGAATTCTGAAGCTTTTCACGTTAAAGTTATATTATCATCATCATCATCATCATTACATCCCTTCATGAGTCCACTGCTGAACATAGGCCTCCCCCAAGGAATGCCACAAAGCACGGTCCCGAGCCACCTGCATCCATTGACTTCCTGCATGTCTTACCAGGTCGTCACTCCATCCAATGGGGGGACGCCCTACACTTCGCCTGCCGGTACGAGGCTGCCACTCGAGAACCTTTCTTCCCCATCGGTTGTCGGTTCTTCGAGCTATATCGCCGGCCCATTGCCACTTCAGCATACTAACTCTTTGAGCTATGTCGGCTACTCTGGTTCTACTGCGGATATCCTCGTTTTAAGTCTATCACGCAGAGAAACGCCGAGCATAGCCCTCTCCATAGCTCGCTAAGCGACTTTGAGCTTCCTTATACGACCAGCAGTGAAGGACCACGTCTCAGATCTATAGGTCATCACTGGCAACACGCACTGGTTGTACAATCTAGTTTTGAGGTTCTGAGATATGTCTGACGAGAAAATGTTTCGTAATCTCCCGAATGCTGCCCAGCCGAGTTGAATCCGTCGATTGACCTCTCGGTCGAAGTTGGACTTACCTAGTCAGACTATTTGTCCCTGTTAAACATATTCGTCAACAACTTCGAGCTTAGTGCTCCCAACAACTACCGGCATAGGTGTGACATGGGCGTGATTTTGTTTTGTCCATGTTCATCTTAAGACCTATGCGTTGGGAGGCACTATTGAGGTCTTTGAGTATTGCGTAGGTCCTCTAGCGATTCTGCCATAAGGACTATATCGTCGGCAAATCGGCAAAGGACTTCAAGTATCTGTTTTTCACCCGCTTTCAGAAACTCCGCTGTAATTTCATCCTCGCCCGGGGACTTGCCGTTTTTAATGTGCTGGAGAGCCATTCTAATCTCACTCAGACTGACTTCCGGGATATCATCGGAATTGTGTCGGATAAGACTTGCTCTTGGATCGTTACTCACACTTGCGTGTGGCTCCAACGATGACGTGTACAGCTGCCCATAGAACCTCTCAATCTCACTCAAAATCTCAGGTGTCACGAAAACGATGCTGCCACATTCGGTCTTCAGCTTCGACAGTTGGCTCTTTCTAGCAGACAGATCTCTGGCAAAGACTTTGGAGCCCTGGTTCCGCTCGATCGCTTCTTCAATACGAGCAGTATTAAAGTTGCGTAAGTCGTATAGTATAGATTTGTCTGTTCAGTTGCCTGTATGCTATCAAATCTACTGAAGACTGCAGCTTCATCTCCCGTCTTACAGCCATAAGATTAAGAGTATGATCGGAGAGTTTTTGTGTTCTTCTGCGGCGGGTCTTACAAAACTTAGCTCCGACCGCATGGACAGTTTCCACGAGCTTGTCATTCATATTGTTACCTGCATTGCAATCTTCTAGGCACTGAAAACGGTTTTGTAACTCGAGCTGAAAGGTTTCGGGACTTTGGATTAGAGCACGAGGGACGGACCGTTGACATGATTAGACGACACCTCCCCAACTTAACGTTTAGGTTCAGTGTGCCTCTAACCAATCGGTGATCGCTACCAGTTTTCACCCTCGTGATCACTGAGACATCACTGAACAGTTGCCGTCTAGTCGTCATAATGAAGTCAATCTCATTTTTGTCGAACTGTCGGGGCTCCACCAGGTCCACTTCCTGTGGGGCCGCTTCTGGAAGAAAGAGTTCATTATAAAGAGTCCTCTTTCTCCATGAAGTCGGCCAACTGCTGGCCCCTTGGGTTTCGTTGCCCTACTCCGAATTTCCTACTTTCAGCTCACCGTTCTCTCTTGTACCTAGTTTTGCGTTGAAGTCTCCATTAACACCTTATAGTGGGTTTCGGAGGAATGCATGGCTCTAGAGATATCCTCCATCTCCTCATCAGGATGTGCCGAGGTTGGTGCGTGCCGGATTCAAGGATTACCCTCTCTTCGGACCTCAGATAACCCTATATATAATATTACAGCACAACTTATCTATCTCTTCTTCCAGCTCCAGTATCTTTTCGTCAGTCCTCAGGGTGCGTGCGTTATAAGTTTCAGGTCGAGTCATCGTAGGTGGCAACCGAACCTCCACCGGAGATTCTTAACCCCCATGCCCCGCCGTTACCATGTTCGCCACCATAACCAGGAATAGCGGGGCCCCGGGACTGGGGCCGTTGGCAGTGGGTTGGCAACCGCAGTTTTTTAAATAAATTTTGCTGTTATCAGAAAGATGCTGCTGCCCATCTTCTGCCTCAGTTTCCTTCTGTCGCCTCTTACGACACCCACGGGAAGATATGGGGTAGTGGGTATTCTTATCCGCCACTACACGGGATAGTGTTAATAAGTTATATTAAGAGTAAATGAAATAAGAAATGTTATAACAGTATATCTTCTTAATATATAAAAATTAATCTTTGTTTGTTCGTATTTTATGCGATGCCATACTGTTCATCAGATTGCACTAAAACTTTGTCAATATTATTAATATTTTTAATAGAATAAAGGTGACAAACGCGCACATCGTCTTTTTAATATTGAGTGGATGCTATGGCCCATAGACATCTACATCTACCGTAGATTAAGTATCAAAATTCCATTCTTAATCTATGGTAGATGTAGATGTCTATGATAGCGTTGACATCACTAAGGACTAAAATGGAATGCCTCGTTACCATTAAAAAGGATCTTTGGTTCTCTACACTCACCATACAAAACACAGCAGCATTATTCAGCTGCTTCACTTTGGTATTCTGTGGAGAGCGAATACCAAAGTAAAACAGCATTTATGTAATAAAATTAGCCTAGGTTAAGTAAAATATAACTTATATCTATAGTACATATTTTATATAACATTCATGTAGTGTTATACTATCACCATCATCATCAACATTGCATCCCACAATTGGATGGCTCCCAACATTTCTTCAAGTACGAGGCTGCCACACAAAACTTGCCCCATCGGTTTTCAGTTCTTCAGTTTATGGTCGGCCCATTGCCATTTCAGCTTACATATCCGTTGGGCTATGTTGGTTACTCCAGTTCTACTGCCGATATCTTGATTTCGAATTACCACGCAGAGAAACCCTGAGGATAGCTATTTCCATAGCTCGCTGAGCGACTTTGAGTTTCAGATATAATTCATCAATAACAACATATTTTTTTGTTTTACTTGGGTAGAAAACAATGGCATCATAAGACCGCCTGCTGATTGGCCAAAGCTTGAAATTGAAACCGACGCAAGAAATTATTACCCAAAGTGTAAAGAGATTTTATTTTAAACGAGTAAAAGGAGACACACATTTTTGTTTATATTTCGACGAGTCTATTTGCGCGAAACGCGAAAATTTTGCTTTAAACGTCACACGGTATTTTCACTTGGACAAAGGCTTTTGATGTTTCCAAGATAATACAACCTAACTTATACTTGTGTAAGTTCAAAATAGTACAATATTTGTTTGATAATAATTTTAAAATATGATCATACCAACCATGATGGCTGACGGTTCAATGAGCGCAGGATCGATATGAAATGAAATGAATTGAAATATTTTACGTAACGAAATACTTACGTAAGAAAATAAAATGTCGTTTGTGAAAATTGATTTTTAAATTAACTTCTGTTTCAAAATGAGGTTTTCTGACCATGGAAGAAACGACGCAAGATACCGCAGGTATAATCTTTTCTGTAATTTTTTTAAAAGCCAAATATTATATTATATATTTTTAATGAAAGTCAAAAAGGAATAGACCTATAGGTAATCAAAGCATATTCCATAATAAAATGACACAATACATTTCATAATACAATGACAAATAGAATTATATTCAGAATTTCGGCACTTTATTTACTTACAAAACATTATCTATTATTTTCATAACTAAAGTAAAACTTGATATTATAATTATGTGGTTCGCATTTCAGCGAAACGGGTCGGATTTTACCCGGTATTTGACCTACTTACCTTTCGGATTAAAATGTTGGCAATTCACTTTAGAGTTCATCTCAATTGTAGCAAAGCTTAACACTGGGACAGTTATCGATAGATCATATTCAATACCGCTGATTGCTACATTCTATCTAGCTTAACCAGTGAGGTTAAATGCTAAAACATTTAAAGGCAAATTTCGTGAAACGAATCTAATTATTTTGTATTTTTCCTAAACAGAATAGGAATTTCCTGAATCATTAAAGGTATAACATGGACCTTAGTCCATGCAATACGCTTATTGTAATAAATAATTGTTGGAACAATTATTTGTAGGCGATACATATCGTACCGGGCACTAGCGGTAAGAGGCGACAAAGGAAACAAATCAGAGATGGGCAGCTGTCTTCCTAATAACGACTAAAAATAAAATAAACTGCGGTTACAACCCGCTTGCCAAGCGTGGCAACTATGGCAAATATCCTTCTACGGGCAATCCAAAGGCCTCCCTTCCCCATTGGTTGTTGGCTATTCAAACTATATGGCGGGCCCAGAAGATGGAGTGATGACCTGAGGCGCAGAAATTGATTGATGTACGTGGCTTAGAGCCGTGCTTGTAGTATTCGTGGGGAGGCCTATGTTCAGCAGTGGACTTAAATAGACTGTAATGGTAACGGTAACGGTAACGGTAACAGATACATATCGTTGTTGTGTGTGTAGTGACGGTACATGTAGATGCCAAGTTATAACGCTAATGACCCTAATGTTCAACTTTTATCATCATCATCATTATAGTCGTTAACAAGTCCACTGCTGAACATAGGGTTCCCCGAAAAATGCCACAAAACACAGCCCTGAGCCACTTGAATCAGTTGACTTCCTGCACGTCTTACCAGGTCGAAAATACGCATAAATATATTAAACTATATCTGTACGTGTAGAAGTTATAAATAAATAAAAAGTTAATCTTTTACTACCTAGAGTGCACCAACGAGTAATGACCATAATAACAGCAATAATTTTCTATTAACTGCAAAAGTAAATAATGTAGATAACCACTAACCAAATGAAATATTACATCTATGAAAATTATCCTTCTAACTATGTATTAAGGTTCAGTTTGTTGAACATATTTTTTTACTGACGATGAAAAAGTGTGAAGTAATAGGATCCATATCAGTTATCATTCCGTGAGTATCGTAAATGGTGACTGAGGTAAACTGAAACAGGAGATGGGAACAGCATCTTCCTAATAACAACTCAAAATAATCAACATCTGGTTGCCGACCCACTTGCCAAGCGTGGCAAGTATGGCAAAATCCTATAAGGCAATCAATGGAGGAAGTCAATATTCAGCAGTGGACTAGTCTGTAATGGATGGATGAAGAAGAAACGGCGAAAGAACTCAGAAATATAATATACCTATCCTTTTCTACCGACTTCAAAAGGAGGAGGTACTAATTCGACTGTATGTTTTTAAATTGTGTTACCGCATAAGTTTTTCTGGGTGAACTGATTTCGATGATTTTTTTATTTGAATGCTGGTGCTTATGTGGTCCCATATAAATTTGATCAAGTTCTGACTAATAGGTTTTGAGTTATTCTTAATAATTTATATTGAAGTCGGTTGTACAAAATTTTAAATTTTAAATTATTTCTTATTTAAACGGTCATAATATGAAAATTATATAAATGTAATAGTATTTTATGACACATCATATTATATAACGAAAAAGAAAACTAGCTGCACAAATTTGAGGTAATCGTATATCAAACCCAATATTTTATATTATTATATGTATAGATAAGCTCCACAAGCAGCACCTGTATATATGTCACAAATATGACGCATGTGGCACTTATTGCTTTCCCAAGTAAATTAAATGAATGAGAATAACATATCGCACGAGACGCCACCTGACAATATCATATAGTATGTACAAGCCTTAATCAAATACTGTTCATATTATCTATGATTTGTTTACGATTAGTGATTTAATTTGGCAACTTTTTATTTTCTTTGCTTCATAGACTAATATATTTTTCTTTGATTTTAACGGCAGACTGCACTGTACTACTTTGTAAGTCTTGACTTATTAAACCATATTATTGATGTGAATACACATTTATTATTTTATTATTCGTCGCCCTACGTTTTGCCTGCCACCGAAAACAGCTGAGCATCGTATAACCATATCCACCACCATATTGAAATGTTACCGAACACTCTGTGAGTCATGAGAAATCATTAGTATGAAATTCACAATGAAACTACATAATATATTCATATATTGTTTGTTTTATATACATATATAATTTTTCATAACATGACAAAAGCAAGTCATATAAAGAAATATTGTTAACTACAGAACACTAATCTCTTTTAATGTAATTTTTAAATTTTGTTTAATAAAATTTATTCAATGAATTTGATAACTTGTGTTATCAAGTTTTGTAAGATTATTACAGCAATTTATTTAAGCACAGGTACTGCATAATTATAGAGGAAAGTTTAAATGCATTGACGAAAACGTAGAGACGGCCATCTTATTATCATCAGATACGAATATCAATATATATGGCATTAGATGATGTTCAAAATCAGAACGAACTACCACTATATTGAAGCACTGATTTATGCGATCGTAAATGCGCAATCATACTGAGTAACAATAAAGTCACAAAAATGACTGAAAATATATGAAAAGAATGACTGTAAACGGTATTTTGAAGGTGTTGTGGCTTACAAAACTAGTTATATTAAATGATTGAGTACATTATTAACAACTAGCTGTTGCCCGTGACTTCGCCCGCGTGAATTTGATTTCATGGTTTAATTTTTTTATGAACCCATTTTTACTAAAATAAAAGTAGCCTGTTATCCTTATAACATCAGCTATCTGCCAGTGAAAGTCCCATCCAAATCGGTTCACAGGTTTTGCGTGATGCGTGTATTATAGTATAGATAAATTTATATTTGAATAGAGTCAAATATTCCTTAAAACATAACACTATTTAAAAGAAAATGTCATAAGAAATATAGATGCCACAGATATGCAGAATGTAAATGCATCCTTAGATCTTTCTGGGTCACGTTCCACTGCCACTGACTATAAAAGAAGGCGGAGATTATGCTGAAATTTTATTGCTTCTTATATTTATAAATGAATAGTACTTACCGAGATTTTGTTCAACATTAAATTGCATACCGGGATCAATCCCACGAAAAATATCAATTTTCATCAAAATAGAATCAATTCTACGAAAGAGTTTTATTTTAAGCTTCGCAGGAGTTTTTGTAAATGTTAATGCAGCTGTACAAAGTTTCAAATTAAAATATTTATGAATGTAAAATTTTATTATTTTTATAAATAGTTATGATGTTCTCCTTTAATTGTGTTCCAAATAGCAAAGATTACGCTTGTGACAAAGCCTTCCATTTTAAATTTTTCATAAACTTAAAAATATGTGTTAGTTATCAAAAACTTGATTACGTACTTTGCTTCATTTTTTATAAATCTTGTTGCATACTTTAAACAAAATCTAAAATATATCAAACAAATTGGTGCGATAAATCAATTATAGTATAGATAAAAAGGCTTAACACAATCATTTTTAACAAGTAGTCGTTTTTTCAATAGTCATCATCATTATTTTTTTTTGACATCATTTTATCACGGTAGGTAATAAAATGATGTGAGGTAAAAAAATAATTATTGTAATCAAGCTAAATATTGTTTTCCACAATAGCAAAACATTCATAATCATTAAAATGACACTGTTTTTGTGCAAATTAATATCAATACACTGAGTTGAAATTATGAAAATACTGAGTTACTACTACTATTTTGACATAGTAAAGATTTACATTGAATGTGGTGGTCTTGTGTAATACAAAGACCTACATCCAGTATTTCAAACAAAATCAATAAAAGTTCTGGAGACCTGAACAAAGAGGTTATTCTGCCGGTTCAATTCCGCGTTTAAATAAATGCCAAATTAACTCTCATGTTGCCATATCGAAAGCAATGCTGTCAATTAGTTATTGTATTTTCATCCAAAACATGGCATATCTCGAAATACTTTGTTAATCGTAATTTTATACCAGTACATCCCGATGGCAAAGTTAACATCCATTGGTAAAGTTGCCAGACTTGACTGTACTAAATTTTAACTTGCAAAAATATTAAGGATCACTAATTTAATTTAATCTAATGAAGAAGTTATTCATAATCATTATCATCATTTCCACGTCCACAGCTGATAGTTAAGTCCACTGCTCAGCATAGGCCTCTAACGAATACCACAAAGCACGGCTCTAAGCCAGTGCATCCATCGACTTTCTGCATACCTTACCAGGTCGTCACCCATCTAGTGGGGCCGGCTTTGAAGAGCCAACAAACCGATGGAAAGAAAAGCTCTATAGTGGCAGCCTCATGGTTGTAAACGAAGTGATTCGCATATATTTTATTATTTTTAATTTGAAAATTCGACTAAATTGGACAAAATACAAAACAATTGAATTATTTTTAATATATTGTCACTACACTAGAGTATTATAACTACCCACGTATTGCCAGTGAAATTCATTCGTCTGTGCGTTTTATTACTCAATTTAGAAAAATTTGATGATTCAAATTTGAATTTATTTGAATAATATTCTTTTATATTATATTTCAGTTTTTTAATAAAATTGAAGTACAAAACGAACTTACAGTCACAGACACCTGCAACCAACTTAAAATAAAGAAACGGAGATTGAATGTTTCCGATTGCCTGTAGTTATATTG
Source organism: Parnassius orleans (assembly GCA_029286625.1). Classification (NCBI taxonomy): domain Eukaryota; kingdom Metazoa; phylum Arthropoda; class Insecta; order Lepidoptera; family Papilionidae; genus Parnassius; species Parnassius orleans. The sequence continues at coordinate 43,334 of JAGSMP010000764.1, read as the reverse complement.
GTTCACCTTGCAGACCCTTCAGAGGCTAACCTTCAGACGGAAACACGGCAGAGCCCGCATTACTACATATAGGCAGAAATTGGTAAGAGGATGGTAACTTCCCAGACGGACTTCTAGGCATAAAAGTTTCTGTCAAGAAATATAAGTGTACATATACAATGTATGTGTGAAGAAAAAAATATTTTTGCTAGTATATTCTGAAGAGGGCATTAGTCCAGAAACTTGTACTTGTAACGATCATCTTTTGCACCTCTAAAAACGAATGGAGCAGTAAAAATATTTCAGTTCCACATTAGTTCTAGGCCGTTGCTTATGAGTATTTTTCCAGAGTTTGGAACAAATTTGCCGCAAGCAAATATTTGTACGTTATTTAACCGCCGCCGACAGGATTTTGCTTAAGTTATTTTACTAAGAGCGCTTTCCAATTTTCCCACATCTGGTTAGGTTTGAGAGAAAACAAAAGGATTGCTTTCATATATAAAAAAAACCCTGTTTTATTTTATTGTTACCTACCTATTTATTTGAAATTAAATAAAAAAAACAATAAAGCCTCTTTAAGGTTTGTAGTTTTAACAAAGTATCATTAAAAAAATCAAATCTTCTTATAAATAAAATAAAAATAAAGACTCATACTTCATATGATGTGAATTAAAAAAAAGAAACTATAGCCTAAACTTTCTTTTCACACTTTCAAAACGATTAGAAAGGCAAAAATCGCAAGTAAAGTCTTCTTTATCGCCACTGTCTATTTCTGCACAAGCCTCATGGCCCCATTTCAGGCACACAACGCATCTTATCCACCCTTCATCTTTGTTATTATATAGTTATATTATATATAGAAATTTTACCCAAATTTAACTATCCTACCATTTGCCATCAAGGAGTTCCTGTCTCTACACCCTTGCTCCATCATTAGATCAGCTCGATGGTAGGTATCATAATATTGCATTGTCACAGGACTGACATAAGTATGCAAAATTTCAGCTCAATCGGACTACACCGAGAAGTAGTCAATTTAACATGCAATATTTGAGCCTATGATACATACATACATATATTGTGTTAAATAAAACTTTAATAATACTAAGAGGGTAATATAATTCCAGGATCGTTTTATACGCACAAAGAGGATCATTTCACCTCAAAATCAAATTTCAAGAATTGATCAAAGTGTATAACTTCAAATACAAGCTCTGAACTTGGAACCCGAACTAAAAAAAAAAAAATAAAATTGATACATATTCTACAAACAACGCAGATGATTGTAATACTGTTTATTTGTTTGTAGTCCTGAAAATCTTCTGATAATTACTAAAAGTTGTAATTTTTCATGAAATATAATAATTTTGAAAACTCTTGATTACCAATGCGTTAAGAATCGTTTGTAGATGATTGTAATACTAAAAGATTTTATTGTAGATTTTTATTCTAAAAGAGTTATAATTTGAAAAATAATGATAATAAAATTGACATATTCTACAAACAACGCAGGTGATTGTAATAACCTTTATTCGTTTGTAGTCCTAAAAATCTTCTGATAATTACTAAAAGTTGTAATTATTCATGAAATATGATAGTTTTGAAAATCTTGATTACCAATGCGTTAAGAATCGTTTACTACAAACCTTAAAGAGGTTTTATTGTTTTTTTTATTTAATTTCAAATAAATAGGTAGGTAACAATAAAATAAAACAGGGTTTTTTTATATATGAAAGCAATCCTTTTGTTTTCTCTCAAACCTAACCAGATGTGGGAAAATTGGAAAGCGCTCTTAGTAAAATAACTTAAGCAAAATCCTGTCGGCGGCGGTTAAATAACGTACAAATATTTGCTTGCGGCAAATTTGTTCCAAACTCTGGAAAAAATACTCATAAGCAACGGCCTAGAACTAATGTGGAACTGAAATATTTTTACTGCTCCATTCGTTTTTAGAGGTGCAAAAGATGATCGTTACAAGTACAAGTTTCTGGACTAATGCCCTCTTCAGAATATACTAGCAAAAATATTTTTTTCTTCACACATACATTGTATATGTACACTTATATTTCTTGACAGAAACTTTTATGCTAGAAGTCCGTCTGGGAAGTTACCATCCTTTACCAATTTCTGCCTATATAGTAATGGGCTCTGCCGTGTTTCCGTCTGAAGGTTAGCCTCTGAAGGGTCTGCAAGGTGAACCAATATAACTACAGGCAATCGGAAACATTCAATCTCCGTTTCTTTATTTTAAGTTGGTTGCAGGTGTCTGTGACTGTAAGTTCGTTTTGTACTTCAATTTTATTAAAAAACTGAAATATAATATAAAAGAAACATGTTATTCAAATAAATTCCAAATTTGAATCATCAAATTTTTCTAAATTGAGTAATAAAACGCACAGACGAATGAATTTCACTGGCAATACGTGGGTAGTTATAATACTCTAGTGTAGTGACAATATATTAAAAATAATTCAATTGTTTTGTATTTTGTCCAATTTAGTCGAATTTTTCAAATTAAAAATAATAAAATATATGCCAATCACTTCGTTTACCACCATGAGGCTGCCACTATAGAGCTTTTCTTTCCCATCGGTTGTTGGCTCTCAAAGCCGGCCCCCACTAGATGGAGTGACGACCTGGTAAGGTATGCAGAAAGTCGATGGATGCACTTGGCTTAGAGCCGTGCTTTGTGGTATTCGTTAGAGGAGGCCTATGCTGAGCAGTGGACTTAACTATCAGCTGTGGACGTGGAAATGATGATAATGATTATGAATAACTTCTTCATATTAGATTAAATTAAATTAGTGATCCTTAATATTTTTGCAAGTTAAAATTTAGTGTACAGTCAAGTCTGGCAACTTTACCAATGGATGTTAACTTTGCCATCAGGGATGTACTGGTATAAAATTACGATTAACTTAAAGTATTTCGATATATGCCATGTTTTGGATGAAAATACAATAACTAATTGACAGCATTGCTTTATATGGCAACATGAGAGTTAATTTTGCATTTTATTTAAACGCGGAATTGAACCGGCGAAATAACCTCTTTGTTCAGGTCTCCAGAACTTTTATTGATTTTGTTTGAAATACTGGATGTAGGTCTTTGTATTACTACAAAGACCTACATTCAGTGTAGGTCTTTGTATTACTATGTCAAAATAGTAGTAGTAACTCAGTATTTTTCATAATTTCAACTCAGTGTATTGATATTAATTTGCACCCAAAAAACAGTGTCATTTTTAATGATTATGTTTTGCTATTGTGGGAAAACAATATTTAGCTTGATTACAATAATTATTTTTTTACCTCACATCATTTTATTACCTACCGTGATAAAATGATGTCAAGTAAAAAAATAATGATGATGACTAGTGAAAAAACGACTACTTGTTAAAAATGATTGTGTTAAGCTTTTTTATCTATACTATAATTGATTTATCGCACCAATTTGTTTGATATATTTTAGATTTTTGTTTAAGAAATTATAGCAACAAGATTTAAATAAAAAAATGAAGCAAAGTACGTAATCAAGGATTTTTGATAACCCTAACACATATTTTTAAGTTTGTATGAAAAATTTAAAATGGAGGCAACTTTGTCAAAGCGTAATCTTTGCTATTTGGAACACAATTAAAGGAGAAAATCATAACTATTTATAGAACTAATAAAATTTAGCATTCATAAATGTTTTAATTTTAAACTTTGTACAGCTGCATTAACATTTACAAAAACTCCTGCGAAACTTAAAATAAAACTCTTTCGTAGAATTGATTCTATTTTGATAGAGAGAATTGATATTTTTCGGGATTGATCCTGGTATGCAATTTTAATGTTGAACAAAATCTCGGTAAGTACTATTCATTTATAAATATAAGAAGCAATAAAATTTCAGCATAATCTCCGCCTTCTTTTATAGTCAGTGGTGAACGTGACCCAGAAAGATCTAATGCATTTTTACATTCTGCATATCTGTGGCATCTATATTTTTATGACATTTTCTTTTAAATAGTGTTATGTTTTAAGGAATATTTGACTCTATTCCAAATATAAATTTATCTATACTATAATACACGCATCACGCAAAAACCTGTGAACCGATTTGGATGGGACTTTCACTGGCAGATAGCTGATGTTATAAGGAGTAACTTAGGCTACTTTTATTTTAGTAAAAGGATTAGGGTTCCTGCGCAAAAAAAATTAAAACCCATGAAATCCAAATTCCACGCGGGCGAAGTCACGGGCAACAGCTAGTTGTCAATAATGTACTCAATCATTTAATATAACTAGTTTTGTTAGCCACAACACACCTTCAAAATACCGTTTTCAGTCATTCTTTTTCATATATTTTCAGTCATTTTTTGTGACTTTATTGTTACTCAGTTTTGATTATTGCGCACATTTACGATCGCATAAATCATTGATACTTCCAATATAGTCGTAGTTCGTTCTGATTTTGAACATCATCTAATGCCATATATATTGTTATTCGTATCTGATGATAATAAGATGGCCGTCTCTACGTTTTCGTCAATGCATTTAAACTTTCCTCTATAATTATGCAGTACCTGTGTACTTAAATAAATTGCTGTAATAATCTTACAAAACTTGATAACACAAGTTATCAAATTCATTGAGATAAATTTTATTAAACAAAATTTAAAAATTACATTAAAAGAGATTAGTGTTCTGTAGTTAACAATATTTCTTTATATGACTTGCTTTTGTCACTTGCTATGTTATGAAAAGTTAATATTATGTATATAAAACAAACAATATATGAATATATTATGTAGTTTCATTGTGAATTTCATACTAATGATTTCTCATGACTCACAGTAGTGTTCGGTAACATTTCAATATGGTGGTGGATATAGTTATACGATGCTCAGCTGTTTTCGGTGGCGGGCAAAACGTAGGGCGAGGCGAAGATAATAAAATAATAAATGTGTATTCACATCAATAATATGGTTTAATAAGTCAAGACTTACAAAGTAGTACAGTGCAGTCTGCCGTTAAAATCAAAGAGAAAAATATATTAGTCTATGAAGCAAAGAAAATAAAAAGTTGCCAAATTAAATCACTAATCGTAAACAAATCATAGATAATATGAACAATATTTGATTAAGGCTTGTACATACTATATGATATTGTCCAGGTGACGTCTCGTGCGATATGTTATTCTCATTCATTTAATTTACTTGGGGAAAGCAATAGGTGCCACATGCGTCATATTTGTGACATACATACAGGTGCTGCTTGTGGGAGCTCATCTATACATATAATAATATAAAATATTGGGTTTGATATGCACCGATTACCTCCAAATTTGTACGGCTAGTTTTCTTTTTTTCGTTATATAATATGATGTGTCATGCAAAATACACTATTACATTTATATAATTTTCATATTATGACCGTTTAAATAAGAAATAATTTAAAATTTAAAATTTTGTACAACCGACTTCAATATAAATTATTAAGAATAACTCAAAACCTATTAGTCAGAACTTGATCAAATTTATATGGGACCACATGAAAAGCACCAGCATTCAAATAAAAAAAGAATCATCGAAATCGGTTCACCCAGAAAAACTTATGCGGTAACACAATTTAAAAAACATACAGTCGAATTGAGTACCTCCTCCTTTTGGAAGTCGGTAGAAAAAGGATAGGTATATTATATTTCTGAGTTCTTTCGCCGTTTCTTCTTCATCCATCCATTACAGACTAGTCCACTGCTGAATATTGACTTCCTCCATTGATTGCCTTATAGGATTTTGCCATACTTGCCACGCTTGGCAAGTGGGTCGGCAACCGCAGTATTTGATTATTTTGAGTTGTTATTAGGAAGATGTTGTTCATCTCCTGTTTCAGTTTACCTCAGTCACCATTTACGATACCCACGGAATGATAACTGATATGGATCCTATTAGTTCACACTTTTTCATCGTCAGTAAAAAAATATGTTCAACAAACTGAACCTTAATTCATAGTTAGAAGGATAATTTTCATAGATGTAATATTTCATTTGGTTAGTGGTTATCTACATTATTTACTTTTGCAGTTAATAGAAAATTACTGTTATTATGGTCATTACTGTTGGCACTCTAGCAGTAAAAGATTAACTTTTTATTTATTTATAACTTCTAATACACGTACAGATATAGTTTAATATATTTATGCGTATTTTCGACCTGGTAAGACGTGCAGGAAGTCAACTGATTCAAGTGGCTCAGGGCTGTGTTTTGTGGCATTTTTCGGGGAAGCCTATGTTCAGCAGTGGACTTGTTAACGACTATAATGATGATGATGATAAAAGTTGAACATAACATGACATCTACATGAACTACGTCACTACACACACAACAACGATATGTATCCGTTACCGTTACCGTTACCGTTACCGTTACCATTACAGTCTATTAAAGTCCACTGCTGAACATAGGCCTCCCATAACGAATACAAAGCACGGCTCTAAGCCACGTACATCAATCGAATTTCTGCATGCCTCAGGTCATCACTCCATCTTCTGGGCCTGGCCATAGGCCCTTTGGATTGCCGCGTAGGGGGGATATTTGCCATAGTTGCCACGCTTGGCAAGCGGGTTGGTAACCGCAGTTTATTTTTATTTTTAGTCGTTATTAGGAAGACAGCTGCCCATCTCCTGATTTGTTTCCCTTTGTCGCCTCTTACCGCTAGTGCCCGGTACGATATGTATCGCCTACAAATAATTGTTCCAAGAATTAATTGTTCCAACAATTATTTGTGACAATGAAAGCGAATTGCATGGACTAAGGTCCATGTTATACGCTTTCACGATACAGGCGAAATTCCTATTCTGTTTAGGAAAAATTACAAAATAATTAGATTCGTTTCACGAAATTTGCCTTTAAATGTTTTAGCATTTAACCTCACTAGGTTAAGCTAGATAGAATGTAGCAATCTAGCGGTATTTAGTATGATCTATCGATAACTGATCCCGAGTGTTAAGCTTTGTTACAATTGTAGATGAACTCTAAAAGCGAATTGCCAACATTTTAATCCGAAAGGTAAGTAGGTCAAATACCGGGTAAAATCCGACCCGTTTCGCTGAAATGCGAACCACATAATTATAATATCAAGTTTTACTTTAGTTATGAAAATAATAGATCGCTATAATGTTTTTGTAAATGTAAATAAAGTGCCGAAATTCTGAACAAAAGTTTTATTGATACGCGTATGTATGTATATAATAAAATACATAACGAAAAACACTTTTTTTTTTCTCTGTTTTGTTGTGTCATTTTATTATGGAACATGCTTTGATTACCTATATGTCTATTCCTTTTCGACTTTCATTAAAAATATATAATATAATATTTGGCTTTTAAAAAAATTACAGAAAAGATTATACCTGCGGAGTATCTTGCGTCGTTTCTTCCATGGTCAGAGAAACCTTATTTTGAAACGAAGTTAATTTAAAAATCAATTTTGACAAACGACATTTTATTTTCTTATGTAAGTATTTCGTTACGTAAAATATTTCAATTCATTTCATTTCATATCGATCCTGCGCTCATTGAACCGTCAGCCCACCATGGTGAGTATGATCATATTTTAAAATTATTATCAAACAAATATTGTACTATTTTGAACTTACACAAGTATAAGTTAGGTTGTATTATCCTAGCTGAAACATCAAAAGCCTTTTCGTCCAAGTGAAAATACCGTGTGACGTTTAAAGCATATTTTTCGCGTTTCGCAGCAAATAGACTCGTCGAAATATAAACAAAAATGTGTGTCACTCCTTTTACTCGTTTAAAACAAAATCTCTTTTACTTTACTTTGGGCAATAATTTCTTGCGTCGGATTTCGATTTCAAGCTTTGGCCAATCAGCAGGCGGTCTTATGATGCCATTGTTTTATTCCTACCCAAGTAAAACAAAAAATAATATGTTTATTTAATGATGAATTATATCTGAAACTCAAAGTCGCTCAGCGAGCTATGGAGATGGCTATCCTCGGGGTTTCTCTGCGTGGTAGAATTATTGCATCTGCATTTTGATTCGTTATCGAAGATAGATGTAGATTTCTATGGGCCACAAAACCACACTTACCGTCAGGTGGACTGTGTGCTCGTTTGTAATTCTATTTCTACAAAAACATCACTCACCTTCGATTTGCCGACGATATAGTCCTTATGGCAGAATCGCTGGAGGACCTAACACTATGCTCAATGACCTCAATAGTGTCTCTCAACGGATAGGTCTTAAGATGAACATGAACAAAACAAAATCATGTTTAACGTCCATGTCACACCTATGCCGGTAGTTGTTGGGAGCACTAAGCTCGAAGTTGTTGACGAATATGTTTACCTGGGACAAATAGTCCGACTAGGTAAGTCCAACTTCGACCGAGAGGTCAATCGATGGATTCAACTCAGCTGGGCAGCATTCGGGAGATTACGAAACATTTTCTCGTCAGACATATATCAAAACCTCAAAACTAGATTGTACAACCAGTGCGTGTTGCCAGTGATGACCTATGGATCTGAGACGTGGTCCTTTACTGCTGGCCGTATGAGGAAGCTCAAAGTCGCTCAGCGAGATATGGAGAGGGCTATGCTCGGCGTTTCTCTGCGTGATAGACTTAAAAACGAGGATATCCGCAGTAGAACCAGAGTAGCCGACATAGCTCAAAGAGTTAGTATGCTGAAGTGGCAATGGGCCGGCGATATAGCTCGAAGAACCGACAACCGATGGGGAAGAAAGGTTCTCGAGTGGCAGCCTCGTACCGGCAGGCGAAGTGTAGGGCGTCCCCCCACTAGATGGAGTGACGACCTGGTAAGACATGCAGGAAGTCAATGGATGCAGGTGGCTCGGGACCGTGCTTTGTGGCCTTGGGGGAGGCCTATGTTCAGCAGTGGACTCATGAAGGGATGTAATGATGATGATAATGATGATGATAATATAACTTTAACGTGAAAAGCTTCAGGAATCCTGTTTCTGCGATCATTATGTTTGTTTCATTTGTTTCAAACTTCCGAGAGCACGCTTCCATCTCTCTGATTCTGTTCAATTATGTGCAATTATATTAAGTGCTTTAGCGTGGTTTGATAACTACACTGTAGTTGTTTTATTTTTTCACAAAAAAAAACCAGTTTGAGTAGATTATTTGTTTATATCACGGAATATTAAGTTTCTATATATTGTACCGTGTGGTGGCAGCTTAAAAATAAATATTATGGCATCAATCTATAAATCCTTTTCGTCTCGTAGGTATAGTAATAGGAAATGCCACTAAAATCTTACCTACATAAACAACTTAAGTTCAAAAATATTTGGATGGTTTTTTGCCACAAGTCGATCGTCCTTGGTCAGCAGGGTGAACCACGTGCTGTTGAGGTCGACATTTGACCATGGTTATACAGAAAACGACCAAAGCCAAATTTTGTCAAAATGAGTTACATAGTACGTGATCGTGAACTTGATTTTTTGTTCTATTTTCTGCATTAGACGACAAATTTTTCGCACTAATATTTTTTCAAATAATATAATTATCTTAAAAACGACTACCTACTAAGCATGATCTTCTTTGAAAGTGTCAAAAGCAGCCAACCTGTTTGATTTAGTCTATATCACCTGTTAAAATCATATTTATTTATTCGACAGAAAAAGATCAAGATTCGCCCAAGCTTTAGCCGGTTTTTGCAAAAAACAAAATATATTTTATTATTTCGCGTAAAACGACCAGAGAGTTGGTCGCATTTAGTAATTTAATTTATTTTAAATACCCGTTTATTGTTCCTTTTAAATAGAAATTTTAAACCGAACGTATGGTAATTTGATTATTTTGCAGGAGGCAGTAGAAATGAAAAATTATTTACTTGACTTAAATAATTTGTAACAATCATGCTGAGTATTGTCAAGTAACTTTTGTTTTTGTCTTCAGTTAGTTTTTGTTAATTTTTTCGTTTTGCAATAAAATACTTGATATATATACCAAATAGGTGTTTTACTAAAACAGCTAGCTTTTATAGCTGCTTCCATATAAATACAAAGATTTAATATTGTAATTTAGCAGAAGACTACTATAAATATGGTCGTTAAAATTTTTTGCAATTTCAAAAGTACATCCTGCAGAATACGAGGGTGATACAAAAGTAATGATAATCGGTTACTTCAGGTCCGCATAAAAATCCAAAAAAATATTTTTGCTTGCTTATATACTCACTACGTCAGCCTAAAAAGTCATATAAATAGATCACGATTTCCGGAGATACATTCATTTGAATACGAACTGTCAAAGAGATAACATCAACATGGAGAAAACGAAATTAGAGCTGTCATCAAGTAATTTATTGAAAAAATGTCTTCAAAAGACATACACAGTGACTTAGTGGAAACATTGGGGACTCTGCTCCTCCATATTCTACAGTTGCACGCTGGGCCAAGGAGTTTAAACTGGGCAGAACATCCACTGAAGATGAACATCGCGAAGGACGCCCATCCACGTCCCTCACTGAAGACAACGTGAAAAAGTCGAAGATGTTGTGTTGGCAGATCGAAGAGTGACCATCAGGCATGTAGCTGAGGTCACAGGGATCTCATATGGCAGCGAAGAACTTTGCGAACGACTTGCATATGAAAAGGTCTCTGCGCGTTGGGTACCCAGAATGTTAACCGACGAGCAAAAGAAAATCGAGTTGACATTTCGAGGGTCAATCTCGAAAAGTTCCAAGCAGATCAAGAAAATTCTTTGTTCCGTTTTGTGACTATGGACGAAACCTGGATCCACCATTTTGATCCTGAAACGAAACAACAATCGATGACTTGGAAGCGAGCCTCCTCACCGACGCCAAAGAAATTCAAAGTTTCAAGTTCGGCGGGAAAGGTTATGGCATCTGTTTTTTGGGACGCTCAAGGCATAATTATAGTGGAATTTTTTGGAAAAGGGAGCCACTATTACGGGCTCTTACTACGCAGACCAAATAAGAAGATTACGGGAGGCCATTAAGGAAAAAAAACGCGGCAAACTGCGAGCTGGAGTGCTGTTTCACCAAGACAACGCACCGGCTCACAAAGCCGCAGTTGCGATGGCTGCCATTCAAGAAACGGGATTCGAACTGCTCGAACACCGTCCCTATTCGCCAGATCTAGCTCCTAGTGATTTCTACCTCTTTCCTCGGCTCAAGGAACGCATCCGAGGCAATAAATTCGAAGACGATAGCGAAGTAATGGCCGCTGTTAAAGCGTTTTGGGAGGGTCAAGACAAAGAATTTTTTTCAAAGGGAATCCTGGGTTTAGAAAAAAGATGGACTAAATGTATTGATTTGTTAGGAGACTATGTAGAAAAATAAATTATTATTTTAACTTTAATTACCGTGTTTTATTTTCATTATCATTACTTTTGGATCACCCTCGTAAGACCAACTATTTTCTGTTTAGGTTTTTCCAATAAAACAACAAAAAATTATATACAATTGGTTTGGTATCCTAACTAATACTACTTTCTATCAATTTACTTCTTTAAACATCAGTAAAACACAAAAGGTAATTATTCATAAGAAATTATTAAAACTTAAAACTCTTTATCTCAAAACTGAAAATAAATTATTGGTCGCTTTCTGTATAGTTTAGTTCATTTGAAAAAAATTTGGCCGTCACGGGACGGCCAGCAGACGTGAAAAAACGTAGTTGATGGTAGAATTAATAATTAATGAAAACCAATAAAGAAATATGGAGTAAATTAAATAAAATAATATTAAAAAGAAACACAAAGTGTGTATGTGTAAGCGGTGAACGCGTCAAGTACACAGAGGCAAAGCTTCCAAGGAACTGTAAAATTTTTTAACAATTTTGGTAGGGTTGGCACAGGAGGATAAAACTAAATAAACAAAACGTTTATCAGCATTTTAATAGATACTTAAGATAAAATATTTTATTATAAACTACGTATTTTAAATGTTTTACTTTTATAATTATTGTTCTTCAACAATTAGTTGTGGCTTTTAATTAAATGGTAAATTCTAAATTTAATGTAAAGTTTTTCTTTAAATAATCTATTGGAAAGCACTCGCATTTCATAACAAATATAAAGTCTTGCACACGTTTTAATATTTCACTGCCAAAATTTATAATTTTTCTTTCGACGTCAAAATATTCATGAAATTTTTGCTCAAGCAATTCAACAAACGTGTTAAAATTGTAAGGAAGTATTATTAAAAAACTCGATCTTTATTCAAATCCTTTTAAAACCCAATAAAAAAGAATCTTTTCCCATATTTATAGGTTGTTCAGATCTATTAAGGTGCGTTTGCAAATCGGGCGAAATTATGCTCTTTTTCAGTACATTTTGTGACAAAAGTAAACCAAATCAAACATAGCTAATTGCTACCACGTATAGAATGGTTCTTCATCTTCAAATGGTGGTGACTTTTTGTTGAAAATAATAGTTTTTATATTGTAAATACGACCTTCCCTAGCCATTTTCTACAAAATTAATGATACCGGCTCATGTTTAGGTACATTTTGTTCTATTATCAACATATATTAAGATTTATAAAAATACTATAAGTAGGCAGACATATTCAATAAAAATAGTGGTGTTTACTTTTATCAAAATGTCACAAATAGTCGTAAAAAAATAAAAACTGATGCTTATTTTTCACATATTTTGCTAATACGGATGAATCATAATGGATTGCAATAAGGGTTATTTTATTTTTGGTGCCTATTTTGATTTATTGTACAAAAATTTCGATGAAACCTCTGTCCGCGCTCGGTCGCCGTCATGAGTGGATACTGTATCGCCTGCCTGATTGCAGCAGCCGAAAAGATCGCTGTAAATACACAAAACATTCGAATTTGATACATAGGTACTTGACAAGGCAAAATAATATTATTATTTTATAATCACACATTTTGTTATAATATTTTGTTTCACTGAAAGTAAGTGGTATATATAAATAATTATATAAGTGCCTATTCGTCTTGGACTTTATGGAGTGATCTGAAAGTGTGCATCGGTGACTGCTACTGGAACCCTAGTCGAGTAGAACTAGATGTGCCGAGTTTGGGCTCGTTTTGTTACTTATGATGAGACTTTACCTCCGGACTTGATGGAGACCTGATGGTGTACTTCGGTGACCATTACTGGAACTCCTGGACGAGTAGAACTAGGTGTGCCAAGTTTGGGCTCGTTTTGTTAGTTATGATGAGACTTTACCTCCGGACTTGATGGAGAGACCTGATGGTGTACTTCGGTGACCATTACTGGAACTCCTGGACGAGTAGAACTAGGTGTGCCAAGTTTGGGCTCATTTTGTTAGTTATGATGAGACTTTACCTCCGGACTTGATGGAGAGACCTGATGGTGTACTTCGGTGACCATTACTGGAACTCCTGGACGAGTAGAACTAGGTGTGCCAAGTTTGGGCTCGTTTTGTTAGTTATGATGACACTTTACCTCCGGACTTGATGGAGAGACCTGATGGTGTACTTCGGTGACCATTACTGGAACTCCTGGACGAGTAGAACTAGGTGTGCCGAGTTCGCCTCGTTTTGTTAGTTATGATGAAACCTAACCTCCGGGCATGATGGACAGACCTGATGGTGTACTTTGGTGACTACTTCTGGAACTCCTGGACGAGTAGAACTAGGTGTGTCTGTCACTCCATCAAGTCCGGGGGTAAGTTCTTATCATAACTAACAAAACGAGCCCAAACTCGGCACACCTAGTTCTACTCGTCCAGGAATTCCAGCAGTAGTCACCGAAGTACACCATCAAGTCTCTCCATCAAGCCTGGAGGTTAGGTATCATAATAACTAAGAAAACGAGCCCAAACTCGGCACACCAAGTTCTACTCGTCCAGGAATTCCAGCAGTAGTCACCGAAGTACACCATCAAGTCTCTCCATCAAGCCTGGAGGTTAGGTATCATAATAACTAAGAAAACGAGCCCAAACTCGGCACACCAAGTTCTACTCATCCAGGAATTCCAGCAGTAGTCACCGAAGTACACCATCAAGTCTCCATCAAGCCTGGACGTTAGGTCTCATAATAACCAACAAAACGAGCCCAAACTCGGCACACCTAGTTCTACTCGTCCAGGAAATCCAGCAGTAGTCACCGAAGTACGCCATCAGGTCACTCTATCAAGTCCGGAGGTAAGCCTCATCATGACTAACAAACGAACCCAAACTCGGCACACCTAGTTCTACTCGTCCAGGAATTCCAGCAGTAGTCACCGAAGTACGCCATCAGGTCACTCTATCAACTCCGGAGGTAAGCTCTCATCATGACTAACAAAACGAGCCCAAACTAGGCACACCTAGTACTACTCGTCGAGGAGTTCCAGTAGCTGTCACCGAAGTAAACCTTCAAGTCACTTCACCAAGTCCGAAGCTAAAGTCTTATCATAAATAACAAAACCAGCCCAAAGTCCACAGCCACCATCTCACTGCTAGTAGTGGGCTTCTAGTGCCTAGTGGGCTTCTGGTGCCTAGCAGTCTCTGGAGCAGCTATTCGTATTTCGTATGTAATATATTTTGTATGGTATAAGAAATGAGAAAAATCAATCTTTCAAATTATCAAAATGTTTTACTTGATTACGATTCCCACACCCGCAGCTAACCGTGCGTACACTGTGTGTGTGACCCGTGTCAATGTAATAGTTCGATTCTATACCTATCAATTTTGCAAACGCGTCCTTAACGTACAATTTTATTTTTTCACATTTGTGGTGTTCGAGTCGACATTTTCTATACAAATATCCCGACACATAGACTGAACCATTTTTTTTTCTGGTAAATCAAATAGATAATCATTTATTCCTACTGTTAACACAGGGGCAGTAACATTGTCAGGTTGCGGCGATGGTGAATTAAAATACGACAATCATCTTGTTTCATAAGTAACATATGGAAATCGTATTCACAATGACTATTTTGAGGTTTCTAAAATATTGGTAATAAACATCTTATTGAAGTCAATACTAACTAGACCATAGACTTAGAATATACTGGCGTATAGACCACCTGACAGCCCGAAAACGCGTGACCAATTTTGATTTGTCATTGTGTGCGTTAGCTAGTGATGTATATTTTACTTAAAAGGACTATCGAAATGATTGTTAAGGAAGCGGTAAAAGATTATAAAAATTGTTTAGTGCATGAAGTTAAATAACTTCAAAAATGAACTGAATTTTACCATGATAGTTCTAAAATAATTAAAAATATTCATATAACATGTTCCTGGGAATAAGCTGAACCTACCTGCCTTTTGTTGGATTTTAATTCAAATGTATAAAATTACAGGTGACTTTACGAGTACATTGTACGTACGTTGTATTTTCGAGCTATGATCTATGGAGAAAAATATTTACTGCCGTGGGCAGTTTCCCCGGAATTTGTTTTTTAACATATTGTTAATATAAATAGGTAGATACTTAAGTAAGCATATACCTATTTATATTTTATATATTTTATAAAATGTTTTTATGGGGAAAAAAAACGGGGACACGGAGAACATAATGGCTGCTTTCTTTTTCATATACGTATTACTTGCGATAATTACAAACATTTAATAATTAATAATTAAATAGATTATAGAAGTTTATTTTAACATTCGACTTAAGTATGAATGTAAACTTAATAATTTAAGGAAGGAAACTTGTAGGAATCAGTTAAATAAGATTGCTCTGTTTAAAGGCCAATATGTTTATGAGGCTTCATCATGCTTCATGTTTATATTCTTTCATCTGTCCCTGAAAAGTATAAAGTAATAATAAATTTAGTATCGTTTTAGCTGCATGAAATTTTAAAAACATAATGATCTTAACACAGTAATGTGCACTAAGTGTCTGAGGATACAGATGCACTCTCTTTTCTCTCAATCTCGGTATGTTAAGAAAATGGTCACTCATTCATGGACTGACCGCAGCAAGTGTAACTTAATTTCGCAGATCTATTGATCTGCGCAGCTATAACTTAACCACGAGTTCTCTTCTCTACGACTAACGCTGTAGGATGAACCACGCTATTTAAGCCCTCGCGACAATGGTTCGGCCATCAAGCATGAATCGGGCATTGATCGTTGTGAGTATCAAATACTATGGAATTTATACTATCACGTCTCATGCGCGGTCGTCTAGTAGCGCTTGAGGAGCATTACTAAATATCTATACCTAACTACGCTAAAAGTTTTATCGTTATGATTTGGGAATATAATCTGAAGTTCCAGCTCCGTTCAACCCTGGGGAAAATAACATGATGCTATGAATATTGTACTAGTGTGACCGTGAGGCTGTGCGGTTGGTTACAAAGTTATACATTTATTTTGGTTGATAAATAGATACTTCGTTGGGTTCATAATGGCTTAAAGAGGATAATCTCAAGATTTTTTGTCTTTAATATACTACAGTTTTATAATGTATGAAAATCTGTCTCTATATTTATCTAAAGTTTTGAAAGTTATATTTTGAAGTCTTATTATAACAATATTTTACTTACTGGTACAAATAATGTAGAAATGACTCCTTTAATAAAATTGTTTTTATTCTACTTTTTCTTTTATACTTCTCAAGAAAATGTTTGCTGCAAATTGTTGAGTTCTTCTTTGCATTCCAACCAACCCGTCAAATGAATCTTAGCCACTTTTTCTAATTATAGAATCCGGAGGAATCTGTTTGAAAACGGCATAATAAAATTACATTTTATAACGCAAACCGAGGATTTATTTTTTTGTGTAGGCAAGTCTATCGATTCATTATAAACATTCAAGATAAATATCGACATTAATTTTGATATAGTTGAGTCAATCCCTAGGGTACATGTAAAATATTTTGTATAAAATGTATTTACCAAATTCATGCAAATTATCAACAACGTGACTTTTTTCTTTGCAAAATATCAAAATCAACAAAATAATTGAATATATTCTATATTTTAAACAGTATGTAACATAAATTTTAACTAAAAATAAACGCGTCATAACATTGACGACGTCTTGAGAATTTACCTGTGATATGTGAAATTATCAGGATTATTTCTATTATTGACAGCACAGACACAGAACAATTAACTGTTTTGGAAAAAGTTACTTACTAAAAATAACCACTATTATATTTTAAAAATTACAAAATATCTCGGAGCTATTTTTGCGTGCTGAATTGTGCCGACCTGTCATTCAAAATCGGTTACAGAGTCATGAGATTTGGTATCCTTTTCTATCTTGCATTTTGCCATAAGGAATTTTCTTCTCCCTTGCACACTATGTTGGTCTATAAGCTAGTATATTCTAAGTCTATGAACTAGACGACATGTTGATTCCTGGCAGTTAACACCCGCCTGTCCAACTTTTCTAAAGAAATTTTCGAGACAATCTTGATTGAGACGTCTCGTAAATATAAATTAATTTAATTTCTTTTGATTTAAATTTTAAAGATTTTATAGACACTTGAAATCCGTGAATGAAATTCATGCTATTTGTAACGTCTTTCTGCCTATCATTTCTTATTAATTTTAAGTTCCTGAGAAATGTTAGCATTTCTTCTAAAACTCAATTTGATAATTGTCGCATCGAAAAGCTCGTTTAAATTTATTAGAGATCGCAGTACTTGAGTTTAAGCAATCAAACAAATTATTAATTTTATCTACAAAATCAATGGTATCTCTTGCGGCAACCTCGATAAGATTTAAATCTACGTAAACCATATTTACACTTTTTTTATATTTCTTTTGATACGAAATAAAAAATAAAATTTGACACATTATTTTTTAGACAACCCTGAGTTTGAGCTCTGGTCGAGCCGGTTTAAAGCAGTTTCTCTTTTTTTTCTTTTTATAGGGAGGGGCAAACGAGCATGGGGTTCACCTGATTGTAAGTAATTACCGCCGCCCATAAACAACTACAACACCAGGGAATTGCAGGTGCGTTGCCGGCCTTTAAAGAAGGAGTAGGCTCTTTTCTTGAAGGTCCCTAAGTCGTATCGGTCCGGAAAAATCGCTGGTGGTAATCGATTCCACAAGGAGGTTGTGCGAGGAAGAAAACTTCTTCTAAATCGCACAGTGGAGGACTGCCAAAAAAGGAGGATGTTCTCAAATAGACTGTATTTTTTAATGTGTGTTACCTCAGAACTTTTCTAGGTGAACCGATTTTGATGATTCTTTTTCAGTTGAAAGCTGGTGCTTCTCATGTGGTCCCATATAAATTTAATTAAGATCTGATCTGAACAATGATGATGTAAATAAATAAAACATTCCTTAGAAATTTTAGGTTGGGATTAGTTTTGTATCAAGATATACAAGTCGATTTGACAATGTATATTTTGTGTAGTTTATTGATTTCTAAAGAACATTACTGAACACCTGAAGATATTCCTGTCTCATATTTCGCATTTCTCAGCGATTCGTTCCCAAGCATCGATATATATGTACTACGTACTAGATATGGCATTCTAACATTCACTATGTTCAAATGAACTGTACTGCAATCCGTACACCTTTAGTGTCATTTAGTGTGGCTTCAATATTCATAGAGTGGAGCTGCGCTAATAATACGAGATTTCAAATTAAAGTTTAAGCCTGAACGTAATTAATTATTCAGTAGTCAAATAAGCAAAATTATTTGTTGTTCAAGTGAATAAATAGGTAATAATATTATGCAATAGAAAAATAAATTTCTTCATTTAAATATGCCACGCTATCTACAATCATAGACTAAAATGTACTATCTCCGCGCATGCGCGAAACAGAGTAGTGCACATTTTTGTTTGAATAGCTTCTCTAGTACGTAGTACATAGAACTCAATGTTCCCAAGGCAATGGAATATTTGTTAATATTTACGACTGACAGCTGACGTGACGTGTTCTGAAATGACATTATTCTGCGTCCATACAATGTTCGCCTAAGAACCAACAGTGAAAAAATACCTTTTAAGTCCGAAATTACACATAATTGTATGTTATAACTCCTGACGGACACTTCTGAAAAATAGATATTAGCAGTTATCATAGAGATTTTGAGGTTATGTTTTATTTTTATGAAACATTACTATGTTATTGCTAATGTAAGCAGTTCAGTCTTACCCTAGCACTTATACGGTAAATAAAACTCAGGTTGTGATTAGGTATTTATTTTATTCATACCAAATAAATACAACTTATACACTTTCATTTAGTTTTGTTAGTCCGTGAGTAATGAAAAGTTAAAGTCCGTGATTCAAGACAGGTAGGTCGCTAAAGAAGGGTATCGATATCCGTTGTTCAAGCAGAGTCGTAATTTATAAAAACTTATCACATAACAAACCAACTGCACAGTGCACTTAGATTCCGTAAATATTTGCAGAAATTTATTTTTTCAAATGAAACGCAAACGATCGCACGTCTGACGTCTATCTATTTTAACGTCTTGTCATCTGTC
The DNA here is from genome assembly GCA_029286625.1 of Parnassius orleans. Classification (NCBI taxonomy): domain Eukaryota; kingdom Metazoa; phylum Arthropoda; class Insecta; order Lepidoptera; family Papilionidae; genus Parnassius; species Parnassius orleans. The sequence goes on along the minus strand of JAGSMP010000764.1, from coordinate 23,950 downwards.
AACGTTGGTGACGTTTTTTTTTGCGTAGCACAATGCTGATTTGGCCAATGAGAGTACAATAGTATTGTTATTTTAAATGAAAACAGATGATTTCACTGTATCCCAGTTCCTTGTGGCATAATATATTAATCTGATGTATATTTAAAAATATTAACGTTTTCATAATATATTTGAGTTTATGACAACTTTGAAGTATGTGAGTGAAAGTATTGTGATTGGCCAAATCACAGGAGCCCATAAACGCAGCACATTAGTATTAAAAATAGGTACAAAGTTCAAAATCTAAAAAGTCTTTTATTTTGATTTCACAATTCAGAAGTGTTCGTTACTATCTAATGAATGTTATCCAATGCATAATTAAGGATAAGAATTTTGGTAATTGTCAAATAAATGTTGGTTCTTAGGCGAGTTTTACAATGTCTTTTGCATCGCTAGATTTTTATGAAGGAAGAATGGAATATGTGCAGAAAATATTACTGAAAAAATTATTGCACGGGTAATAAAATAACCTAAATTTAAAATATTTATAATGTGCTGTTATTTAAATTGCATTGAACTAAATCTAGTTATTTATCAAGTGTTTTTGAAAATTTATTTTAAACTTTCAAAACGTATGTTAAAATTAATAATAATAGAAAGTTCTAGAAATGGACTGATTTTAGTAGCAATAAAGTAATTTTTTTAATATTGCTCGTAAATTCTTACCAGGAAATATCCTGTAAAGCAATTATAAAAATCCTGTAAAGTATAAAGATTGAAAACATTTTGTATTATTGCGTTATTTCACGGTAGAGTTGCAGCACGTATGGGTCAGTTTGACCCAGGAAGGATCAGAATACTAGCGTAAAATAGCAGCTTTATGCTGCTGTATTTCGTATGGCGATAGTATTAGGACCTCAGGCTGGCCACGCACGTATATTTTGATTCTTAATCGAGGATAGATGTGTCTATAGGCAACAGTAACCACTTACGACTAGTAAATCAACGTACAACGCTAAGTATTTAATTTTATATTTTATTGAAATTAACACAGAAACTTATCTGTTTTTATAGAATAAGGATGGCAAACGACCTAACAGTCCACCTGATGGTATCTGGATGCAGTTTTCCATATAAATCTACATCTATTCTCGATTAAGAATCAAAATGTTACCCTGAAGACTTGCATAGAATGCTTCGTTTTATTATATTTAATATGTTTTGAGTTTTAGCGTGACTAACGGACAGCAATTGATTGTTATGTTATGGAGATAATTAATCAATTAAACAAGGATCAGTAAACTGAAGTGCCAATAGGCCGGCCATATAACTGTAGAACCGACAACCGATGGGGAAGGAACTTATAAGTGGTAGCCTCGTACACGTAAGCGAAGTGTAGGGCGGCTCTCTCTAGATGAAATGACGACCTAGTAAAAGGTGCAGTTTATCACCTAGTAATTTGATGGATGCAGGTGGCTTAGGACCGTGCTTTGTGGCATTCGTTCGGGGAGGCCTATGTTCTGCTGTGGACTTGTGATAGGCGGCTTTTTCTTTTTTGTTTTTTATCTTACACAACTTAAACATTGTAATACGAAAGTACATATATTTCTTATTACCATTACACTTAAACTGCCGTCAGTCATGTTTTGTAATAAATAAACGCATAAAGAGTTCAAGACATCGTTATTACCATGATAGTAAACATGAAATGTGATATAATTCGAAATTAAATATGGTTTCTTGCTCGGAATTTCAATTTTCTCTGTAACGTTCAAATAACAATTCCTTTATATCATCTCATGTACGCTCAGTCGATCCGAGCCTCCGTGATATCAGGAATTCACAACAAGGGTTATGTCGTCTTTTGAACTTGATATTCGTATTCGTTTATTCGTTTACCTTCTCAGTGTGAACAACTTTGCATGGAGGTGTTATGTTCCTAATTATTATTATTATCTAAACTTCTGTCGCTTTTTAATAGTGTTTATTAGACAGTGTCACGTTATAGCATTTCTTGGGGTTTTATTTTATCACCCGAACTGCCTGTGAAGTCTTGAAATTTCTCGGATAAATGTTATTACCAAAAAATTTAAATATCATAATATTATTAATGAATATTAAAATCTTATTGTCATTTAAAATACATGTTGCGACATCTTTATTTATTATATATTATAATAGTTGATGAGATTACACAATTACATTTTAAATAATCTATTTATCCCTTACACAATTTATAAAATAAAATATATACTAGAATAATGAACCTAAAACTAAAAACCTTAAAAAATATATTGTAATAACTAAAATATATTATTAAAAGAGTCCCTTTAGGCAAGGTTCCGAAGATACTGGCAGCGTTCCCCCTTTGAATAGCTAGACTAATTCTTTGTCCGAGGTAGCTGCCAGCTCTTCGGTCTCCTGTGACGTCGACTAACCTTTTGCTATCTCCTTGAAAAGCCTTATAGCGCTAGGACACCACGGACCAAGGGTCTCGACACCGAATGGGACAAAAACATATTCGGAGCCTAGACCCCTGTATTTGCATACTTTAGCTTTCTCAGCCGCTTCTCGCCGCACTAGCTCTGTTGTTGGTTCCATGTAGATGGGAAGGGCAAGTGTGTCTGAACAGGTTGCATCCTATACCAGCACCCGGCCCATCTTCCATGGAATCAAACTCATACCGTCCGGTCTTCGCCATCGTCTCTTGCAATACCAGACGGCTCAAGTAGACTTGGCACGTTGACGGTGGCAAGGACCGGCGTATGATATCGTTAAGTGCTGCATGTCTCGAGAAGCGGCCTGCACTTTTGGCATGACAGTCCGTGATGTCCTAGCTTGTCGACGTCACTGCCACACGGACATTTATGAGGAACGCAGACCGGAACCCCAAGCCGTAGACAGGTTGCGATTCGGAGCGTGTCAGCTCAAGAAATGTTCCTATATTTGACGAAGGGTACGTGAAGCCAGTAGCCGGCCTCATGCGTACCCACGGCCAAAAGCCTAGCACGCGCCGAACCTGTACTACAGCTCAAAGATTGTCATAAGTCAATTTGCAGTTTATGTCGTCCCAGCTCCTCTGTGAATTTGGAGAAATGGAAAATTTTGACCTGGACATGCGATTAAGAAAGCGTTTCTAGCTCCTTCCAGGCCAGCAATCTCAAAGTTTGAAGGGATGCCTTAAATTTTACTTATGAGATTTGCTGAACTATGGACAGATGATAGGAAGGCTGGTAAAGAGACAATGGAAATTTTATGAATCCCTAAACCACCATAACGGATGGGTAGGGATGCTTGGGTCCAAGATTGCTCGTTCAGTGCATATTAAGAATCGATTCTAAACTAATTTTGATTAAGTTGTCTACTTGTGTCAAGAGATCTGGGTGATTCCAAAAGGAGCAGCAACGGAGCACATACGTAAATTTTGGGACAAAAGACAGAATTTTAAGATGCAAAGTGCATAATGTGGACTAATTTCAAGGAGACGGTCAGCAGAATTTTGATATTTAGTAATTGAATTATTTAATATATTCAGAAATAGATTCATTAAAAATTGGAGAACCTAAAAGGTAAAGGGAATTACTGTTAACTATTTTAATATTTGGAGCCAAAATATTAAATTTTTGTTTTACGTCATTTAAATTTAAGTTGCAGTTATTTATAAAAAGTTCGCATTTGCTAAAATTAAGCTCCAAACCAATGGCTTCAAATTTATTTTTGATTAAAAAAGGTCCGAAAACACAGTATCCACATCACCTCCTAGCGTTCCGTCGTCCAAATACCAAACGTTGAATTTAGAATTAAAATTTTTGATTATCGGATTTATAGCCAAACTAAAAATTGCAGGCCCAAGGGGATCACCCTGTTGACAACCTACTTCGAGGACAGTCCATTAGAACGATATAACAATTTTGTTGGGTCAGCGTAACTGAGAAGAAGATAATTGTATATTTCGGTATATGTTATTTTATTTCCGTCAGCAGGGTATCCCTATTTACCGAATTGAATGCATTTTTGACATCAATTTTGAGCAACACGTCAGGATGTCCGTAAGTTAAGAAAGAGCGTAGGGCATGGACGGCTGCCTCACACCCTCCTTTTACACCGAAGCCTAACTGTACGGGTTCAAATTCTGAATTTAATTTTGGTAAAATATGTCGAACAACAATTTTGGAGGCCAGGCGTCGTAGTGTTGATCCAACAGCAATTGGTCTCACCCTCCGTCCTTTTGGTGAGGGCAATGAGGTTCGCGCCGAAAAGAATGGGAATAATTTCTGGATTGACATTACCGGAATACATAAAGTTGATTAATTTAGTGATCGAATTTACAAGTTGCTCGCCTGCATCACCCACAGAGTTCGATGTTAAGTCTTTCAGATGTTGGGGTGAGATTCCATCCAAACCTGCAGCCGAACCTGGTTTAAAAGATAAAATGGTACCTGTAACATCTTTGCTATGAATTTGAAGGCATGGTTGCTCTGCTGTTGGTCGGTCGAGAAAATATGGGTTTACTGAAGCTGGAGGATGTTTTGTCCGTAAGGCCTGAAGGGTGTCAGGAGTATCTGGTGATAGCACGTAGTTGGAGAACAAAAGGCGAGCGGCACCTTTGAGATCTCCGTCACAGATTTTGTTTTCGATGAGTTTGTTGCGATTACGAGGGCATCATATTTGATTTGAGGTGCGGAAGAAGGTGAGGAGCTTACAGCACAGTTATTTTAATCTTTTGTGTCAAGGATAAATTCAGTTCATCAGTTTTTATTATATGTAGTGTGCTGTATGAAAATAAAATAGGTTCTGCCCATAGACTTAGAATATACTAGCGTATTCTAAGTCTATGGTTCTGCCAGTCTTGAGTACAATTGCTTATGTAACATTTCATGATTAATTGTGACAAATGTAGAAACGGTTATTCGAGCTCCTCGAGGATTCTTTTAACTATCGGTATACTATTTTCAAATGGCTAAGATATGTGGAAAGGAGTTGGATCGTTGGCTACATAAGTAGGCGCATTCGAAATAATGGGATGGATGTCTAAAGGTGAACTATTTTGGCTAATACATTTCCTGTGTGTTTTTGTAGTGTAAATGTTGAGGCCTTTCAAAGATTTGAATGACTTGTTGCACTGTGTACATGTATGGGTCGCGTTTGATGTGCCATCACAAGATTGGTCACGGACTGCATTCACAACAGTTAAATGCAATCACAAAAATAATAACTTTAAACAAATTTAAAAACACAATAAAGTAACTTAAAAGTACACTGAAAATATAAAAAGTCAAAGTCCAAATATGACGGTTGCTTGTTTTGTTAACAAGACGCATGCATCGTTAAGTAGGTGCGTCACAGGATGGTCTTGCAATTGGACGCTGCAGTGGAAGAGATCTAGCGACGCATGTCGGCGCTAGGACAACCAATGGCGGCTTTAGCAACCGTGTCTTGAGATTATCACACGCGGATTAGAAGTTTTAAAGACTGAACAGGCAATGAGCCTGCTTGTCACTTTTGTGTCCAGACAGCAATATATAATTCAGAAATTTTTGTTGCGAATTGTTTCGTTACATTTGTCATAAGTCACCATTTTGAAATATTTTATATCTCTTAGTTGATTTGAGATTATAATATCTAAATTCAGATTATAAACCACTGTTATATTATTTATATTTATGTCAATAATAAACGTTTTCCTTTGTACACTAAAATTTTACAATTAAAATATATAGTTATTTTTATTAAAATATTTAGACAAAATAAATACAGTTGTCACCTGTCACCTTTATTTCTTTTCAGTTGAAATAAAGGTTAAATAAAAATAATACATGTTCTCTACTACAATTTGTTTGAAATTCAACACATTTCTAAATCATGTAACACCGTCGTTGGAGACGGTTTTCGAAGTAACTTAAATGGTGCAGCGTTTGCGTTTTTTATACCCTATAGTGGTTGTCGTAAGACGCGGCTGTGATAAGGAGTAGAAAGATCTTATGGCCTCCCACAGTCGGCGGTATATCATCTCTAGGTAGACATAACATCCCTTGTCGCCATAAAAGTCCACTACTGAACTGAGCCTGTCGCCTATAAAAGTCCACTACTGAACTGTCGCCTATAAAAGTCCACTACTGAATTGAGTTGTTATCACGAAGATGCTGCTACCTATTTCCAGTTCCAGTTTCCCTCCGTCAGTTTTACACTGCCACTACATGGTTAGGTTAGTGCCGAGGTCAGTTTTAAGAGGCATACCATGCTAGGTGTATATATCCAGACCGGCAACGGAGACCGGCGTAATTGGTGCGAGATATCTGGAACTGAGATCGCTAATCCGCTATCCAAACGTTGTAATTACAAGCAATTCTACTTACATTTAACAAGGCACAGCAGTGTTATCTCTTGAAAATTGGTCAACTCGGGACCTCATGGTCAGTAACACCGTTTACGACAACTAGACCAACGAGGCAGCCACTACTAGATGCGTAATCTAAGAAAACTTTGGCAGCAAAATAATCAACTCAGTACCTTAATAGTGTGCTTGGGATAAATATTGCAATCGCAATTGTATTTCATTTTACTATCTTACATAAAAAAGCAACTAAATTGACGAATAAGGTTTTCATTAATATGATATTTAGATATAAAATAAAATAAAATTACGGTAAGCTAAACATAAATATTGACATATTTTCGTTATGATTGTCCGTGAAGGCAGTCGTGCGTAAATAAACATGCTAGCGAGACTTATTCAAGACATTTTTCCACAATTATTTTGATCTTTTTGGGTAAGAATAGCTCTCAAAACATCATTTGCTATAATACGTATTCTTGAGATTTTAAATTAAGATGGTCTCATGACTTTGCCGCCGTACTACTATGAACACGCAAGATAATTTAGACAATACAAATTTTTTATTGCACATTGGTAAAGATCATTCGGAATTATTATGTAAAACTGACGACTCAGTAGCGCAGTGGCTCAGCAATTAGTAACGGTGCTGAGGGCCGCGGGTCGAATCCGCACGGAACAAGTACCCGGTTGTTCCGTGCGGGGTGTTGTGTGTTGTTCCGGGTCTGGTTGTTTGTCCTTGTGCAGTTAATGTATGTAAACTGCCTCCACGATACAGGAGAAAATTCTGATGTGGGTAAAGATTTTATAAAAGAAGACAAAAATAATTAAATAATCTCAAAGTTAAAACTTTATTATTTTAGTTCTTTGAAGACGGTACTTTATATTAATAGTTAACTTTTGACCTTTTGCGTGGAATAAGCAATACCATTAGCCATTTAATGGCGGCTTAAGAGATCCACTACACCATATCATGGGTAGTTGTAAGAGGTACAGGGACAAACTGATACAGGAGATGGGCAACTGCAACTCCTAAAGAAACTAAAAATAATAAAAACTGCGGTTGCCAAACCACCTGCGAAGCGTGGTAAGCATGCCAAATATCCTACTCATGAGGTAATCTATGGAGGCTTATGTTCAACAGTGGACTTTGATAGGCTGTAACGGACCCGACTGCTCTTGCAGGAGGGTAATGCCCAAAATGGATACCTTTACGTCCGTTTGTATGTATTTATATGTATGTTAGTATGATGATGAAATAAAATGACTAGAGTTCCGTCAAAGTAGATAAATTAAAACCGTCCCTGTTTTACTCAGACTTAGGAGGTATAATTTTATCAATTTAAATGGGAATAGCCATGATGGTAGCTATAGCTATTAATTAAAGATAATCATTTGACGGCTTCATGTCGCAGTGGCATAGCATTGAGTTGCGGCATAAAATGCCGCGGGATCAATCCCACACGGAACAAGAATAGAATAGAATAGAATAATTTTATTCAATATAGATTATTACATAATACTTATTGAAAGTCATTTTTTTACCACTGGTTCGGAAAATACCTCTGTCCTGGAAGAACCAGCAATACCCCAGCGGACTTTTTTTAAACATATGTCTTTACAATAATTTTGTTTGTACAAATTTTAAATTTGTGATATTTGTGAAATATGTGAAATTTGTTTTAAAAGATGTGTACAGCTGCCCATAGAACCTCTCAATCTCCTCAAAATCTCAGGTGTCCGGAAACGATGCTGCCATACTCGGTCTTCAGCTTCGACAGTGGGCTCTTTCTGGCAGACAAATCTCTGTAAGACTTTGGGCCTGGTTCCCGCTCGATCGCTTCTTCAATACGAGCAGTATTAAAAGTTGCGTAAGTCCCGCCGCATGCATTTGGAGAATCTGTCTGTTCAGTTGCCTGTATGCTATCAAATCTACTGGTGCAGCTTCATTTCCCGTCTAACAGCCATGAGATTGAAGTGTGATCGGAAGTTTTGTGTTCTTCTGCGGCAGTCTTACAAAACTAGCTCCGACCGCATGGCCAGTTTCCACGAGCTTCATTCATATCGCCCACTGCATTGCAATCTTCTAAGCACTGAAAACGGTTTTGTAACTCGAGGCTGAAAGGTTTCGGGACTTTGGATTAGACATGAGAGGGACGGGCGTTGACTTCATTAGACGACACCTCTCCAACTTGTTTGGGTTCAGTGTGCCTCTAACCATTCGGTGATCGCTACCAGTTTTCCCCTCGCGATCACTGAGACATCACTGAACAGTTGGCGTCTAGTCGTCATAATGAAGTCAATCTCATTTTGTCGAACCGTCGAGGCTCAACCAGGTCCACTTCCTGTGGGGCCGCTTCTGGAAGAAAGAGTTCATCATAAAGTCCTCTTTATCCATGAAGTCGGTGCTGGCTGCCTTGGTTCCGCCCTAATCCGAATTTCCCTACTTTCAGCTCACCGTTCTTTCTTGTGCCTAGCTTTGCGTTGAAGTCTCCCATTAACACCGTATAGTGGGTTTGGAGGAATGCATGGCTCTAGAAATATCCCATACATTTCCTCCACCTCCTCATCGGGGTGTGCCGAGGTTGGTGCGTAAACCTGTATGACCTTCAGAATACCGTTTGGTGATTCTGAGTATAAGGTACGCAACCCTCGTCGACACCTCCCAATCTTCAACGTTGTTAACGAGAGACTTGTGGACGATAAATCCGACACCTCCTTGGGACAGATGGTCGCCCTCCCGGTGATAGAACAAGTTGCCGGATTCGAGGATTACCGTGTCCTCCCCCTCTCTTCGTACCTCAGATAATCCTATAATATTCCAGCACAACTTATCTATCTCTTCTTCCAGCTCCAGTATCTTCTCGTCAGTCCTCAGGGTGCGTGCGTTATAAGTTGCTAGGTCGAGTCGTCGTAGGTGGCAACCGAACCTCCACCGGAGATTCTTAGCACCCCTTGACCCGCCGTTACCATAGCCAATAAAATATACACAGCTTTTAAGAACAAACAGATACGTAAATGATTTTTGAACGGCGAGCGAAACAAATTGGTACAGGTCCGTCTAGCAGCATGCCTCAACGATCACTGTCGCTCCGCTCCGCGTAGAAATGAAAGAGAAGCGAAAAGACGCCACGATGGCGCGATGTGAAACATCGATTCGTTCGAGTTATTTTTCATTAAATATATTAATACTTACAAATATTTTATTTCAATCGATAAAACAACAGTTCCTCTTATTATTATATATTACACCACTGTTATTCATTTTATTAAGATTTGCTCATAAATAATACAGTTACAATTGCTAAAAATTCAATTTCAATGGCTATTTTATGATTTTTCTATCGAGAAAATTTACCGAAAACGTGTCTTGGAAACAAACCCATAAATGTGATCAAGATTAACATATTTTTTTTTGCAGCTCTAAAATGTATATATTTTGTTAAAAAAACTGTTTCGTAAAGCCTAGTTTGACTATGTACAGCGCCTTAACATGAAATTGCAGCGCTGAGAGCTGCGGGCTCGAATCCCGCATCATCAAATATACCGCATCATAAAAATACCTACAAATAATCGTTTTGAGTCTAAATGTTTGTCTTTGCAATTTATGAATGTAAACTGCCTCAACTATAGGACAAAATCTAGTGTTGGGTTAAGTTTAAAAGTTTAAACTTTCATGTACCGTTCGAAGTGTTTTACCTGACATAAAACAAAATATTTAAAGAAATGTATAATATAGGAATATCACTTACAGCTGGAGTCATTTAAACCGCGGAGTGGTCGCGTATCGTTCATGATAGCGTTCCCTATCGCTCGCCCCCTGAAAACAAAAATATATTATTAAATAAGAGGATTTTTAAGCTTTTTTTAAACAAACGTAGTAAAATGTTTATTTTTGTTATGTGGACTGATTGCTTACTGAGGTTCATTAAAATTGAATTTTAATGATTGAAAACATAATACTGTTGTAATTTAACACGTACTAGTACCAGTGTAAAAGGTTTCATGACCATTTCTCCTATCGTTGTGACGTTAATCGAATATGAAAAATGCGAAAAAGTTCTTTTAGCCTACAATAGATGGCAAATTTGACATCTATATGTGTTACACCTAAAATACTATGTACTTTAGATACTGTAACGTCAAAAGTGCAATATAGTGATGTGATTTAAATTAATTTATAACGACAACTACAATAAATTGTTGCTTATGATAAATTTTATAACAGTTCGTATTTATATTTTTAAGTATGGCTGACTATATTCTTATTACATTTTTATAATTGTCCATAATGTCCATTGCCGTTACCGTTGAGTCAATCAAAGTCCACAGATAAACATTAGCCTCCCCATGACTGCCTCGCCGGGGAAATTTGCCATAGTTGCCACGCTTTACAGGCGGGCTTGAGACGCTGCTGCTCATCTCCTGGTTTGTTTTCCTCTGTCGCCTTTTACGAAACCAATGGAACGATGTGAGTACTGGATGTTCTCACACCTCCATTACAAAATTTATAAAACAATAAAACTATTCCTGAGTCGATTCCAAGAACGATTACCCAATTATAGAATTAGGGCCTTTACGAGCTGACGATAAAAAAAGAAATATAGTACAACGATAACAATAGTAATATTTTCTTATACTTGTTGTTAAACACAAATCACTTGACTTCTATTTATATTGGCTATTGAAAGAAAACTGTACTTAATGTAAATAAAAGAATACGTAGTTTTAAACTGCAGCAACTGAAAAGCGGCGAACTATTAAGGTATTCAGAACTTTGAACAACTCAATTAGTGTTCTTTTTTTTAAGTAGTTACAAATCTTTTATCATCTTTGTTGATTATGTAAAATTCATTGTTGAATATTTAAATGAATATTCTTTAAATAAATACGATCTTCGGTTGTTGTTCTTTGTTTTTTTGTTTTTTTTTTGAGCGATATTTTTTCTTTTAGTAAACATAAGTAATATTCACCTAACGAATATGATTTTTTGGATAGACAACGTAAGTAAGCGTGTTTTTTAGCCACATGCAACTGTAATGGTTAAGTGGTCAGAGTATGTACGATCTTAATTTGAAACACAGCTGGACAATATTTTGTAGAACTACTCAACAGGCATTCAACTATAGTAGGGAGATGCATGTAATACGATCCCTCGAGGTAAAATGATTCCCCACTGTATAAAAGTGACTACTAGCGACATCAATCTAAATACGAAACAAACATCATTCCCGCAACCCCGCCAGTTGCCTCTCCGAGTGTCATGGCGGTGTGAGCGCTGAGCGTGATTTTATTAGAAAAAAATAATAAAAACGTACTTCTAATCTATGGAAGCCTAATTTTTGAGTTTCATTACTTTCTGCATGTTAAGATTTATTGAAATGTTGTTTTATTGGCAGATTCTATTAAAGTTTAGCCATATTTAAGCAATGTTTGAATACCGCACGTTGTATTTGAGGCTCTGTGAACTTGGAACCCGAACTTAAAAAATAAAAAAAATAATTGATACATATTCTACAAACAACGCAGATGATTGTAATACCGTTTATTCGTTTGTAGTCCTGAAAAATCTTCTGATAATTACTAAAAGTTGTAGTTTTTCATGAAATATAATAATTTTTGAAAAATCTTGATTACCAATGCGTTAAGAATCGTTTGTAGATGATTGTAATACTAATTTTTTTTATTACCGGGCCTGAATCTTAAAAGATATTATTATTAAAAAAAATCTATCACCCGAATGAACTACAAATGACGCAGACGATTGTAATACCGTTTATTCGTTTGTAGTCCTAAAAAATCTTCTGATAATTACTAAAAGTTGTAATTTTTCATGAAATATGATAATTTTCTAAAAACGGAAACTATTGCGACAAACAGTAATTGAACATAAAACAAAATATGGAGCTATAGTTGAAACTAGTCGAATAGGCTTCATTAATTGCAGGTCTAGTTGTTTAATGAACTAATTCCAAGTGAAAATGCTTCTTCACAATTTAAGACTTATGATAGAATAATTGAGTTATTACAATCATCTACAAATGATGCTGAATGCATTGATATCAAGATTTTTAGAAAATTATCATATTTCATGAAAAATTACAACTTTTAGTAATTATCAGAAGATTTTTTAGGACTACAAACGAATAAACGGTATTCAATCGTCTGCGTCATTGTGAATTCATTCGGGTGATAGATTTTTTTAATAATAATATCTTTTAAGATTCAGGCCGGTAATAAAAAATTAGTAACAATCATCTACAACGATTCTTAACGCATTGGTAATCAAGATTTTCAAAATTATTATTTCATGAAAAAACTACAACTTTTAGTAATTATCAGAAGATTTTTCGGACTACAAACGAATAAACATTACAATCATCTGCGTTGTTTGTAGAATATGTATCAATTATTTTTATTTTTAAGTTCGGGTTCCAAAGGCCTCAAATACAACGTGCGGTATTCAAACATTGTTAAACTAAACTTTAATAGAATCTGCCAATAAAACAACATTTCAATAAATCTTAACATGCAGAGTAATGAAACTCAAAAATTAGGCTTCCATAGATTAGAAGTACGTTTTATTATTTTTCTAATAAAATCAGCGCTCACCGCCATGACACTCGGAGGCACTGGAGGGTTGCGGGAATGATGTTTGTTTCGTATTTAGATTGATGTCGCTAGTAGTCACTTATACAGTGAATCATTTTACCTCGAGGATCGTATTACATGCATCTCCTACTATAGTTGAATGCCTGTTGGTAGTTCTACAAATATTGCTCCAGCTGTGTTTCAAATTCAAGATCGTACATACTCTGACCACTTAACCATTACAGTTAAGCATGCGGCTAAAAACACGCTTACTTACGTTGTCTATCCAAAAAAATCATATTCGTTAGGGTGAATATTACTTATGTTTACTTAAAAAGAAAAAAACATTCGTCAAGCAAAAAAAAAACAACAAACAAAACAAAGAGAAATCAAGTCAGTCCGTAAAGATCGTATTTATTTAAAGAATATTCATTTAAATATTCAACAATGAATTTTACATATAATCAACAAAGATGATAAAAGATTTGTAACTACTTAAAAAAAGAACACTCGAATTGAGTTGTCTAAAGTTCTGGAATACCTTAATAGTTCGCCGCTTTCTTTCGAAGTTGCTGGAGTTTAAAAACTACGTATTCTTTTATTTACATTAAGTACAGTTTTCCTTTTCAAATAGCCAATATAAATAGAAGTCAAGTGATTTGTGTTTAACAACAAGTATAAGAAGTAACATTATTGTTATTCGTTGTACTTATATTTCTTTTTTTATCGTCAGCTCGTAAAAGGCCCCTAATCCTATAATTGGGTAATCTTGCCCTTGGAATCGACTCAGGAATAGTTTTTATTAAGTTTTTATAAATTTTGTAATGGAGGTGTGAGAACATCCAGTACTCACATCGTTCCATTGGTTTCGTAAAAGGCGACAGAGGAAAACAAACCAGGAGATGAGCAGCAGCGTCTACAAGCCCGCCTGTAAAGCGTGGCAACTATGGCAAATTTTCCCCTTATGAGGCAGTCTATGGGGAGGCTAATGTTTATCTGTGGACTTTTGATTGACTGTAACGGTAACGGCAATGGACAATTATGGACAATTATAAAAATGTAATAAGAATATAGTCAGCCATACTTAAAAATATAAATACGAACTGTTATAAAATTTATCATAAGCAACAATTTATTGTAGTTGTCGTTATAAATTAATTTAAATCACATCACTATATTGCACTTTTGACGTTACAGTATCTAAAGTACATAGTATTTTAGGTGTAACACATATAGATGTCAAATTTGCCATCTATTGTAGGCTAAAGAACTTTTCGCATTTTTCATATTCGATTAACGTCACAACGATAGGAGAAATGGTCATGAAACCTTTTACACTGGTACTAGTACGTGTTAAATTACAACAGTATTATGTTTTCAATCATTAAAATTCAATTTTAATGAACCTCAGTAAGCAATCAGTCCACATAACAAAAATAAACATTTTACTACGTTTGTTTAAAAAAAGCTTAAAAATCCTCTTATTTAATAATATATTTTTTTCAGGGGGCGAGCGATAGGGAACGCTATCATGAACGATACGCGACCACTCCGCGGTTTAAATGACTCCAGCTGTAAGTGATATTCCTATATTATACATTTCTTTAAATATTTTGTTTTATGTCAGGTAAAACACTTCGGAACGGTACATGAAAGTTTAAACTTTTTTTAAACTTAACCCAACACTAGGATTTTGTCCTATATAGTTGAGGCAGTTTACATTCATAAATTGCACAAAGACAAACATTTAGACTCAAAACGATTATTTGTAGGTATTTTTATGATGCGGTATATTTGTATGATGCGGGATTCGAGCCCGCAGCTCTCAGCGCTGCAATTTCATGTTAAGGCGCTGTACATAGTCAAACTAGGCTTTACGAAACAGTTTTTTTAACAAAATATATACATTTTAGAGCTGCAAAAAAAAATATGTTAATCTTGATCACATTTATGGGTTTGTTTCCAAGACACGTTTTCGGTAAATTTTCTCGATAGAAAAATCATAAAATAGCCATTGAAATTGAATTTTTAGCAATTGTAACTGTATTATTTATGAGCAAATCTTAATAAAATGAATAACAGTGGTGTAATATAATAATAAGAGGAACTGTTGTTTTATCGATTGAAATAAAATATTTGTAAGTATTAATATATTTAATGAAAAATAACTCGAACGAATCGATGTTTCACATCGCATCATCGTAATCTTTTCGCTTCTCTTTCATTTCTACGCGGGCAGAGCGACAGTGATCGTTGAGGCATGCTGCTAGACGGACCTGTACCAATTTGTTTCGCTCGCCGTTCAAAAATCATTTACGTATCTGTTTCTTAAAAGCTGTGTATATTTTATGGCTATGGTAACGGCGGGTCAGGGTGCTAAGAATCTCCGGTGGAGGTTCGGTTGCCACCTACGACGACTCGACCTAGCAACTGCTTGCACGCACCCTGAGGACTGACGAGAAGATACTGAGCTGGAAGAAGAGATAGATAAGTTGTGCTGGAATATTATAGGATTATCTGAGGTACGAAGAGAGGGGAGGACACGGTAATCCTCGAATCTGGCAACTATTCCATGGAGGGCGACCATCTGTCCCAAGGAGATTTATCGTCCACAAGTCTCGTTAACAATTGTAAAGATTGGGAGTGTGTCGACGAGGTTGCGTACCTTATACTCAGAATCACCAAACGGTATTCGCTGAAGGTCATACAGGTTTACGCACCAACCTCGGCACACCCGATGAGGAGGTGGAGGAAATGTGGGGATATTTCTAGAGCCATGCATTCCTCCAAAACCCACTATACTGTTAATGGGAGACTTCAACAAAGCTAGGCACAAGAAAGAACGGTGAGCTGAAAGTAGGGAAATTCGGATTAGGCAACGGAACAAGGGGCCAGCAGCTGGCCGACTTCATGGATAAAGAGGACTCTTTATGATGAACTCTTTCTTCCAGAAGCGGCCCACAAGTGGATCTGGTTGAGCCCCGACGGTTCGACAAAATGAGATTGACTTCATTATGACGACTAGACGCCAACTGTTCAGTGATGTCTCAGTGATCGCGAGGTGAAAACTGGTAGCGATCACCGAATGGTTAGAGGCACACTGAACCGTTAAGTTGGAGAGGTGTCGTCTAATGAAGTCAACGCTCGTCCCTCATGCTCTAATCAAAGTCCCGAAACCTTTCAGCTCGAGTTACAAAACCGTTTTCAGTGCTTAGAAGATTGCAATGCAGTGGGCGATATGAATGACAAGCTCGTGGAAACTGGCCATGCGGTCGGAGCTAAGTTGTAAGACCCGCCGCAGAAGAACAAAAACTCTCCGATCACTCTTAATCTCATGGCTGTTAGACGGGAAATGAAGCTGCAATCTTCAGTAGATTTGATAGCATACAGGCAACTAAACAGACAGATCTCCAAATGCATGCGGCGGGACTTACGCAACTTTTAATACTGCTCGTATTGAAGAAGCGATCGAGCGGAACCAGGGCTCCAAAGTCTTTGCTAGAGATTTGTCTGCCAGAAAGAGCCCACTGTCGAAGCTGAAGACCGAGTATGGCAGCATCGTTTCCGGGACACCTGAGATTTTGAGTGAGATTGAGAGGTTCTATGGGCAGCTGTACACATCATCGTTGGAGCCACACGCAAGTGTGAGTAACGATCCAAGAGCAAATATTATCCGACACTATTCCGATGATATTCCGGATGTCAGTCTGATCGAGATTAGAATGGCTCTCCAGCACCTTAAAAACGGCAAGGCCCCGGGCGAGAATGGAATTACAGCGGAGCTTCTGAAAGCGGGTGGAAAACCGGTACTTGTAGTCCTTCAGAAGCTCTTTATTTCCGTACTCTATGGTGGCAATACACCGGAGGCGTGGAGCAGAAGTGCGGTGTTCTTGTTTTTTAAGAAAGGCGACAACGCTATCTTGAAGAACTACTACCGATTTCCTTTCTGAGCCGCGTCTACGTGCTGTTTATGAGAGTCATTACGAATCGTCTCGCATGCAGACTCGACGACTTCCAGCCTCCCGAAAGCTGGTTTCTGAAAAGGCTTTATCACCATAGACCACATACATACCCTTCTGCAAATTGTACAGAAGTCCGAAGAGTAGAATTTGCCACTATGTCTGGCGTATGTGGACTATGAGAAAGCCTTTGATTCCATCGAAATTTGGGCGGTGCTGCATTCCCTTCAGCGGTGCCAATTTGACTGTCGGTATATCGAGGTGCTGAAGTGTTTGTACAGTAGGGCTACGATGGCTATCCGAGTACAGATCCAGAGTGCGAAACCTATCCAACTGCAGAGAGGTGTAAGACAGGTTGACGTTTTATCCCCGAAACTCTTCACCGCTGCATTGGAAGACGTTTTAAAGCTACTGGACTGGAAAGGATACGGTATTAACATCAACGGCGAGTACATCACTCACCTTAGATTTGCCAACAATATAATCCTTATGGCAAAATCGCTGGATGACCTAAGCACTATGCTCAATGACCTCAATAGTATCTCCCAACGGATACGTCTAAGATGGACAAAATAAAGATCATGTTTAATGTCCATGTCACAGCTATGCCGGTAGTTGTTGGGAGCACTAAGCTCGAAGTTGTTGACGAGTATGTTTACCTGGGACAAATAGTCCGACTAGGTAAGTCCAACTGACCGAGAGGTCAATCGACGGATTCAACTCGGCTGGGCAGCGTTCGGAAATTACGGCACATCTTCTCGTCAGGTATACCTCAAAACTTGAAAACTAGACTGTACAACCAGTGCGTATTGCCAGTGATGACCTATGGAACTGAGACGTGGTCCTTCACTGTTGGCCGTATGAGGAAGCTCAAGGTCGCTTAGCGAGGTATGGAGAGGGCTATGCTCGGGGTTTCTCTGCGTGATAAACTTAGAAACGAGGATATCCGCAGTAGAACCAGAGTGACCGACATAACCAATGGATTAGTAAGCTAAGTGGCAATGGGCGGCCATATAGCTCGAAGAACCGATAACCGATGGGAAAAAGGTTCTCGGTGGCGGCCCTCGTACCGGCGGACGAAGTGTAGGGCGTCCCCCAACTAGATGGAGTGACGACCTGGTAAGACATGCAGTAAGGCGATGGGTGCAGGTGGCTCAGGACTGTTCTTTGTGACATTCATTGGGGGAGGCCTATGTTCAGCAGTGGACTTGTGATGGGCTGTAATGATGATGATGATGATGATATTTTATTGTAAATTGGTGTAAACTTTTTTCGATTTTGGTTTTAGTCGTAAGTTGTAAAAATAAACAGTCAGTGTCGGTACATTATAAAAAATGGGCAACAATAAAAATATACGGAGGGCAATAAAGAGATCTTATTCGATGAAACAAAAACACATCATGGAAGTTGTAAAGTAAGTACACCCACTTTTTGTGCACACTTTATTTTGTTTATATAGATTATTTATACAGTAGCTCGTTTGGTCTAGCTGTCCTGTCGTGCATTGAATTAGTTTTTTTTGCATCAATGTCTATCCCCGGGTTCTAATCCCACATAACATGGATATACTTTTTGATGATTTCTTATTTTAATAATTGTACTTCTTATTTAGTAATTGTTTTTTTTTTAATTTTTTTCTTGTTTGAAATAAATTTTCAGTAATTATATTTTTAGTAATATATTATATTTGACTTTCGTATTTTTGAAATAATTATAATGCAATTTTATTGTTTTTTCTTTTTATAGTAAAAAGAAACGGTTGGCGAGCAATCCGTCAGTATATGAACCATCGGAGAAAACTTCATGAGTAAGTTTATACATATATGATGTTTATACAAATTACTCAAAATTGTTGTTATTCAACATTGTTGTAATTCCTCATTTTCTAAAAAAGCACATGATATAAAAACCATGAATTTCAATTTAAAAACTTATTTGTTTAAATTTTATATTACAAAAAGATTCTGGGCACGAAAACCCTGGGACATCACTTTCAATTGCATTAGTTGTAACTCCAGGAGCCATTTCAAAATCAAATTATGATGAGTAAGTATCAACAGATGGGCGAAGCTTGTCACACAATGGGAGCCGACGGACAGACTATGACTCCGTGGTCGATTTCTAAGAGATGGCGTGACGAACTTCACGACTTCCAGCCCAATTGTTGTAAATCAATAATAGATATTGTAACACAGGGAGACTAACCCTAACGAACCGTAGATTTTCAGATAAGGTGTAGATAACTGTCCACCCGTCTGTCTGTCCACCCACTTGTTTGTCCACGTATTGTATTCGTACACACCGTGTAATTGCCATGACTTAGATTTTTTTGTTTGTATTAAAAACTTAAAGTAACAGCCTATATACCGTCCCACTGCTGGGCACAGGCCTCCACTCATTTCTGAGAGGGTTTTAAGGAAATAAAATGTCCGCCACGCTGCCCCAATGCGTATTGGCGAACTTCACATGTCTTCGAAATATTTTTTTTTTATTTCTCAGACATGCAGGTTTTACTCGATGTTTTCCTTCACCGCTGAGCACGTGGTAAATCAACACTTAAAATGCAATTACCAATTTCATTGGTGCGAGATCGAACCCGGTTGCTCATGTACTGTGAAACTTACATCGAGCACTATACATCTGAGCTGCCACGGCTATGTTTGTAATAAAATAAAACAAAATGTCGTTTTTATTCGTCGACGGAATCTCAATTAGATAATATATACCCACCAGCCATTTTTTTTCTTTATAATAAAATAAAAATAACGTGTTTTTATTTCAGAGAAATCACTGATTTGCTATTCGACGAACCGTTGACCGAAGCTCAAGAAGATAATATATATCCACCAGTTCATGGTCGAAAAGTCGTTGACATAATGTATTTTATCCAGTAGCTGCAAACTATATCCAGTTCAAAAAAGTTTGAAAAATGAAGTCAACATCCAGATCCATGGCGGCAGCAGCTATGCGTGAACGTGATGCAGCGATAGCTGAAGGAACACTGCGCAAAGATGGCATACCTCTAATAGACGTATATATGCTGTTGGTAATCGCGATCCTCCGGAAATAATTATAAGGCTTTGTCATTGAATCATACCGTTCAAAAAGTTGAATGCCGAAACCATGTGCTGCGCAATATGTGCAATAAGTTGAGGGCTGTAGCCAAATACACAAAATATGCCTTGGTGCACAGAAAAATGCTGACTGAATTATTTTCTTTCCACAATTTATATAATTAGATTCTCGCTCCGTATGCGTAAATACATCAAAAAATAAAATTTAATTAAAATAATTAGCTTGTTTAATTTTTATGTATCCTTCAAATAACCCACAATTCCCAAAAAAAAACTGCTGTTTTATTCAAAAAGGTTATTCACTCGGGAAAAAAATTATGAAACAGCTGTTTTTTTTTCGATTTTAGGGCTAGAGTTATAGTTAAATTTGTTCATAATGGTTTATTTTACTCTTGATTCTGAAGAAAAATATGTCTATAGGAATAAAAATGATTGTTTTTATAAATTCACAATTTTTACAATTTGCCGTTTTGAGAATAGGCCATTTCTATGATTGACCATTTTGGTCCAAAGTCATTTTATTTAAGAATTAATTTATTATTCATTTGATGAATCTATTACAAAATTTCTCGATAACCTTTTCTAGAAAATAACAATTATTGATTATTTTAAAATTAAGAAAATAGAATATGTACATATTTTAAAAATAACAACACGAAAATATGTAGGTACATAATATTTTTAAAATAACAAAACAAAAATATGTACATATATTAAATACCAAAATAATTGTAGAAACATTTTAAAAATACGAATACAAAACATACGTCTGATGGGATTCGAACCACCAGTCATCGCGGAAACGCGGTGCGAAGGCGGACAGCGGCGCGCTGGACCAATTGTACATTTTACGTCGAGCGACGGCGAGATTCACGCGGTGCATCCCGCAGTGAGCGGGACTACTGGTCCCTTACTTCATCTGCTTCACCCCCTCAAATACATAAAAGTCGTCTATTCACCGCGCCTTAAGCTACTGCGCTACGAAGCCGTGAAACTCCGCTGTTCTGAGTGAAACTGCAAATTAACTTGTCTTAACCTCGTTAAACGTGTCCAATTCCACTGTAACGGGATAACAGTCTATTTAATAATTTGTGGGTCAGTAATTAGTAGCTACTGCAGCCTATAGTTCCTTGTACAACCCCTTTCATTTTTCTTAAATATGTTAAAATTAATTAGTAAAGATCCGCGTAAAAATAAGAATGACGAGTCTTACCTTAAGCTAAGAACACCTTCCGTCCTTTTTCGATTGCGTGCACTATCCCCGTCACCATGAATCCCGTCAACAAGATAATCTTGGTCCCCAAGATACATGCTATGCCCAGTTTGGAGTCCGCCCGTAATATTTTGATATTTGATTAAAATTTAATGTAATTTAATATAAGTTAATGTCCTATGTGTTCAGTTCTGTGTCCCTATTGTAGGAATAAATGTAAAAAAAAAAATTAAAAATATCTTATTCCAAGTTTTACATAACTAGGTGGTAGGTCTCCAATCTGCCCAGGAGTTCATCTGGGTAGGTACACACATACTTATTTCCCCCTAAACTAATCTTTAAGTCAATAAAATTCAATATTAAATTTTATTCTCACGTCTATTGTGATTGCGTGATTTTGTTACTTTGCCGAATTTCAATCATTTACGTGAAACACTCCCAGATACAAACCTATGTGCCAAACAGACAACAACGAGAGAATTCCATAAGCCTTTCAATTTATTGAATTTGGCACAATGAATTAAAAATATAACTAAAGTTTAGTAACAAAGTTGTTGCTAGTAGAGAAATAAATCCTAAAAGAATTTCAATTAATAAATTTCACCTCTTACACGAAAAGTCAACAAATCCTTGAAGATATCAAAAAATATAAAGGTAAATGCTTTACTCCCCTTCCTCGCTCCGAACATCAACGTAATCTCAATTTAGCCGCTTCGAGAAAATCTGATAGTGACTGTGGGGTTTTCTAAAGGCGTATTCAATAGCTTGGTTAAACATTTGCCTACTATGTTATGTGTATCGGAAAATTTAGTTGTATTTGTAGCATTGCGTAAATTTACATTATTGTTTACTTCCCTAAGAAAATTTGATTATCTACTACCGTAAATTTTATGAAAATTTGGGTCCGATTATTGTATAAATTTTGCGTGAAACTTAATCCGATTATTTTTGAATAAATAAGAACAGTAGCGACACCCAATCCAACGGACCTTGCAGAACTAACAACCGATGTGGAAGAAGGGTTTTTGAATGGCAGCCTCGTACCGGCAAGCGAAATGTAGTGCACCCTACTAAACAGCTAATATGATGTTGATGGATACAGGTGGCTTTGATTTGTTATGTGGGCTGTAATGACGATAATGATAAAGTAAAAACTAGTGTATAACCGCACGTTTATAGTTGTTGTTGCACAAACTTATCACCTTAATTATATGACACGAAATAATTAAGATATTTTGATTATTTTACTATAAAATAATTACAAATTTTTTGCAAGTTACTCTACACAAAACAATACAGCTAGCTAGGAGCTAGATTACTTAGTAGCTTGCTGGCATAGCACTCTGCTCATCTCTTATTACTATACTCCACATGATGTATTGTAACCAATAGTTATGTCAATAAAATAATGATTATTATTATTATAAAATTCTTAGCACTTCTTATATTTTCGTGTCTAGAAGGCTACAATAGACGATATAAGGATTATGGACTCTGTCCATGTTTTTAAATTCATTCATTCATTACAGCCCATCAAAGTCCACTGCAGAATATAAGTCATTATGGAGGGTACTCCTCATAGGATGGTATTACCCGCAGATACCACCAGAAGCAGACGGGTTGGCACCTGCATTTTTTTAAGTTGTAATCAAATTTTTTATTCTATTTCTATTTCTTACTGCACCACTACACAACACTGCTTATGTAGCCAGAGCTAAATTTTGCCAAATCTCTCTAATAAGAACACAAAAACTGAGCAAATTTTATAATAAGAAACCCAAAAGAAAATGTCAAAATCAGAGGTAACGACAACATCAAGGTGGCCTTTTGCTATTCTATAATAATAGGACTTCAATCCTCGTAAATCGTAATTAAGACTTTTTTGTCTCAAGATACTTTAAATACAGAAATTTTCACACTATTATTAGATTGTAGGTTCTAAAACAAAATACTTTTGCTGAATTTGTTGAAAACAGTTTTCAATACAACAAAGTAACATTTATTCGTTTTATGAAATCTAGATAAATTAAGGACATATAAAATAAATATATAAATAAGTTAAAATAAATGTATACTCTTTAAAAAAAGGCAATCGATATTTAAATTTAATCAAAGTGACGAATGATGTAGTAATGATTGGTTGAAAATACTTCTAAAAATTATTTAATTCATGAAACTTCTAAATAAACATAGACATAGACATAGACATGCATTTATTCAGCAACCTACACTCATACAGTTTTGATACAGAAAATAAAAAATTTACCGTGTTTAAAAATTCATTCTTAACAGAGAAAACTCTTATCTTAGGTATAATTTAATTTGATCATAAAATCGCCGCCTTGACTCATAAAAGTGGTTTGAAGTCTACTCTTAAAAGATAAAGGAGATTGATCGTTTTATAGCATTTTATAATAATAATGACTTTCTATAGCCGCCAATTGAACAAATTACTATTTTATTTTGCTTTGCTTTTATCGTACAGATGTCCATTGAAATATAGATATTGAGATAAATCGTACCAAAAAATATTCCAGAGTAAGCGAAAAATTAAAAATCACATATTTTTATGACTAATTATAATGACGTCGACGACGATGATGATAATTATAATAGTAGTAGCGATCCGCCCCGGCTTCGCACGGATTCAATTGTGAATCTAAACCGTCATTGAATCAACTTAATGACACACACAAAATTTCATTAAAGTGGTCCAGCCGCTTAGGAAGAGTTCAGTTACATACACACGGACAGAAAAATTATCTGCACTATCACACGAACTATACATTTTGTGGTACAC